>JANFQY010000014.1:0-121785 GCA_025592935.1 Aspergillus ostianus | reverse complement strand
CCTCTTCCCAGCCTGCAATTCCCAGTCAACCCAGCCAGGCAACAACCTCTCCGCTACCTGCAACTCTCAGCCAACCCAGCCAGGAAACCGCCTCTTCCCAGCCTGCAATTCCCAGTCAACCCAGCCTGGCAACAACCTCTCCGCTACCTGCAACTCCCAGCCAACCCAGCCAGGAAACCGCATCTTCCCAGCCTGCAATCCCCACGGAAGTCAACCAGAGTGTGACGGAGTCTCCTTCAGTGCCGGCTGTTCAGACACCGTCTAGCACTGGGACCAAATTGACGGACGCATGGGACAGCTTTGTTAGTAGCCTGTGGGGAACAACATCCAGCTCTGCCGTGCCCGTGGCTCCTGCTACTCCGACCGATCTGTCGAGTGAGACCACTACAGCCAACTCTAAACCTATCATCGATCCTGCGACGACGACCGATGTCTCGGCATCCTCCCAGAGATCCGATGATGCTACACGCGGCCTGACAAGCCCCGCCACTCCAGTGGAAGTAACTTCGCCCTCAACCCCATATTCTACTCCAACCCCGGGACTGGTCCCGGGCTTGTTGTCGGATCTTCTGGGTGGATCTTCCAGCTCGACTGACCTGGCTTCTGCTCCGGCTCAATCTGAATCATCCAGCGCTTTCACCTCTGCTGATTCAAACAGCGCGCCCAGCTCCACTGAGTCTGTTTTCACTCCCAACAAGCCGGATTCCTCTGTTTTTCCAAGCTCTACCGACGTCGCTCTCACCCCAAGTAAATCGGACTCATTGACTGTTCCTAGCTCTACTGATGCGGTTGTCACGCCGAGTCAGTCGGATTCCTCCATTGTTTCGAGCCCCACCGACATCCTTAGCTCGGCCGATGTTACTCTGACTCCCAGTCACTCGGATTCCTCGAACATCCCGAGCTCTAGCGATCTGGCCCCTACAACAAGCCAGTCAGGGCCTAGCTCCATTCCCATCATTGATTTGGGGTCGTCTACAGTCACTGCGTCACCCTCCCAGAGCTCCGAGGATGCCGCAACCCGCTCGGCTGGTCTGTCAAACTCTAGGGAGGCCGCGCCGTCGTCTACTCCTTCGGCAGGCCTTGTTGGATCAATCGTGTCAGATCTTCTGCCCGGCAATACCAGCTCAACCGAATCCGATTCAGCTGATCTCCCTAGTCCGACAAAGTCTGTCGTGCCAAGCCAAACCGAGTTAGCTTCCACTCCTGCCGAGACAAAAACCAGTGGTGGTGCCAGCACTGGCTCAGATGCCACCAGTTCTAGCGGTATCTTCCCCACCATTCCCGTCAGCGTCCCGCTTGTGACCCCGTCGGCATCGAGCGGCTCTCTTGATGTGCCCGGGGCTTTGAGCACAGCTCTGGGCCTCACATCACAGGTTACGGGAACTCCAGTGAGCAGCTTCCAGCCTGGTCCCTCTGGCTCTTCAGCCACTAGTGCCCTTATTGTTCCTGGAGGATCTACCTCGGATAGTAGGACGGGAACGCATGATGTCACCGAATCTCAGAGCGCCACTGCGTCCCAGAGTGCTAGTGCATCCCAAAGCGCCACTGTTTCCCAAAGTGCTACCGGATCTCAAAGTGCAACCGCCTCCCAGAGTGAAACAGCCAACTTAAGCTCATCGACCTCGCTCGGCACATCTGCACCACCCGCAACAACTAGCGGGCCCGTCATCCCCACTGGTACAAAGTCTGGATCTGCTGGCGCCTCTTCGACTGCGTTGATTAGCTCCAAAGCTCCCTCAGTAAGCTCTACGAACCCGGCGACCCCTACCTCTACCGGTGCACCGGCTCCTACAAGCACAGAACAGCCGTCCCAGCCAGGCACCACGCAGCCTAGCACGCAGCCACCGCCGCAGCCCAGCACTACGCAGCCCAGCACCCAACAGCCGGCGCCTCCAAGCACCACGCAACCAGCTGTTGAAACAACCCCCACGCCGGAGCCTGTGCCAGAACCAACACCCGAGCCCACCACGCAGGCCAGCACAAGTAGTGACAACGATGATTGGGTGCCCTCTACTATTCTCGTGGAGCCCCCAACGCCTACGACTCACGATTCAGTTACTCACGCGACTGCAACTTCCACGAGTACGCAAGTACAACTTCCTGGGAATATCGCACCGAATGAAGAACAAGGTGTCAAACCTAAGAATGGTGTCTTGATTCGTCTTGGCTTCGACGAGAGACTTCGCTACAGCTTTGTTGCCACTACTATGCTGTCATCAACCCAAATCTTCCATTTTGTTCCGAAAGGTCTCCAATACACTATGGGACTTTCTAGTGAGCAGGTTTCGATGTCTGAAATCAAACCATTGCAGATGAATGGCTACCTTGCCACGACCGTTTATGCCTGGGTTTCCAACAATACGTATCTTTATAACACACTCCCCGCCAACAGTACAAAGTTTGAATCGAAACTCGACCTTGAAGTTAAAAACCCCGTTTCGAACTTCTACAACGAGCCTGACGAGTCTGTGAACACACTGTTCTCTATGATTGACCCCACCATCAGTATTTGGCCCAACGGGGTTGGCCCCCCCGGCTTTGGCGGAAAACCCGGCAATGGGTCCGGGAATGGCAATGACAATGAAGATGGTAATGGAGATGGCAACGGCGACGGAGGCGCTAGCGGCAGCTCAAGCGCCCGTCCCAGCTCTGTTGGCATTGGCGTTGGCGTTGTGGCCGGTGCAGCTGCCTATGGTGCAGGTATGTTCTGGGTCGCTCGTCGGTACCGGAAGAAGCGTCAATTGCACCAGCGATCCAGCTCGACCGTTGAGCAGATGAGTGAGGGCCGTGGTGGCGGCTCGGTCTTCGCTGCCGGTGGCCGCATGTCTCGCAACAGCCAGGTCAGCCGAGGAGGAAGCGCCCGTACGCAAATGATCAGTGCACCCGTGATGGCAGAAAACTCTCTTGGATGGAACTAAGCTTAAATCGGGTTTATCAAGAAAAAGAAATTAAAAAAAAGAAAAAGATAAACAGTGGATTCCACGGGCTTGGGAGTCATGGAATACAAGTATAAAGGAAAGAACAAGCTCGCCCGATTGAAGAATGGCTCTTTCAGCAGTTCCTCGCTCCCATAGTGGCCGGGAATCTACCTACGTGTCTCATTTACCTTCTGATTGTATTCAATTTGGATTGCCTGGCGTCCCTTGAGGACGCCTCTTGTTTCCTTTACATTGTTCTAACATATTCTTCTCTTCTTATTCCCCATCTGTTTTGGCATTTTTTCTTTCATCTCTTATTCCTTTACATTCCCTTCAACCTTCAACCTTCCCTTCTTACTCTCCTTGATGGTGACTCGGCGCAGAAAGACCTGCACCCGCACCGCAATCATTATTTATACCGTCCTTTTTTTTTTTCCTTCCGGACCTTTTCCCTTACTATGCCCTAATGGTGGGGTGGTAGGTATCTGTGACGAGTGATGTCCTATACTGCACTGCCCTTTTTTTTTTTCGCCCCCGCTTTCCCTCTTGTCCGTCCTTGTCGATCTTTGTATTGTGTACAGATGCATATTGCAAGTAGAGCAGCGAATGAGCCGTGTTCTCGTGGCACGGAGATTGAATTGAATGAATGTGAAATATTGTTTTTGTTTTATCTTGGCCTGGTATCAGTACTGGTTCTAGTATCCCAGTCCTTGCGTTCTTCCTGCATAATTCTAGGTAGACATGGCTGTGTAAGAGATCTACTTGATCCGGTGTTTCGGAGTGATATGGTTCATTTGTGTCACTTTGCGTGCGTACTGCTATTCTAGTTCTCGGTTACACCTGTGTAATTCGCGTCGGCGCCGAATGCGAAATGAAAGGACCGGTGGGGAGCAAAGATCAGGCAATGATGAAATTGAAAAAGTAAGAAAAGGCGCTAAATGCAGACAATATGTACATAGTGAATCGTGCAATGAGATATGAGATGTAGGGGAAACAGAAAAAAAAAAAAAAAAGAAAAAGAAAAAAAAAAGAGAATTTCAAAAGAAAACCGAAGAGAAAGAAAAAATCTCAAAAACGAATGTTCGACAGAACCGAGTCCCCGTTCTCTCTCTACTCGTTCTTCTCCTTCGAATCACTATTATTCCATCCCAGCATCGCCAACACACCCTTATCACCGCGTCCTTCACGGTCTCGTTTGCGCTGCTCCTTTGCCTGCAGACGCTGCTCCTTGTACTCGTCCCAGGAGAGGTTAGTCGCGGCGGCGGAGCGGGCATCCGCGCCCATGGCTACGTTGGCGTTCTGCTCTTCACGGGCCTTCAGGAAGTGGCTGAGAGAGGTGGCGTCGCCGGCGGGGATATGCGCGGTGGTCGGCAAGGGGCGGACGGCTTCTTCGCCGGCGCAGGCGCGGAGAGCGGTGCGGAAAGACCATTCGACGGCTTCGTCGACCGGTTCGTCGAAGATGTAAGGGAGGAAAGGGACGACGGAGAGACCGAGCTGGAGTGAGCAAGGGGGGATTAGTTCCGGGGAAACGAAAAAAGCAAGAAAGGCGGGATGAAACCCCCGCAGAGTGAGGGGTGTGGAGTTGGACAATTGCTTACTCCGATAGGCGCCCAAGTGCGCAAAAACACCATCTTGGAGTTTTTCAACATCCGTCCGGAGTACTTCACCACCGAGTGGATCGTGAAGGCCGGGAGTCCCATACTGGCGACGCTCTGGAACACGGCGCGCTTGGCCATCACCATGCGGTAGTCCTCGATGAGCGGGATCTCAGTGGTCGGCCAGGGCGTCAGGGTGTCGGACGGGCTACCGGTGAGGGATTTGGTCGACGAGGATGAGGACGAGGACGAAGATTCGCGCAGGGACCCGGCGACGTTGCCCGTCGCCATACCCTTGACGGCTTCTTGCTGGGACAGGTCCTTGGCGTCCTTGTAAGCCTCGCAGGGCGGGGCCAGCACGCGCCGGTTGCGCAGGTAGGCCTTGTAGCCTTCGTGAACGACGTCGCCGATCAGGTAGGTCCAGGAGACGCCGTAGGCCGTGCGCACTAGGTAGGGATGGGCGACGGGGCGGAAGGATTCGCCAATGTCGGAGGTGTAGGCGACATAGCGATGAGCGGAGAGAAGGACGGTGCGCAGGCGATTGGCGTAACCGGCGTACCGATAGGGGGTCTCTTTGGAGTCGACGGAGCTGAAAATAGATGGTTAGCTTCCTTTACGCTCGACATGTGGTGAAATTGGAACTGCGGTGGGCGCGTGCGTTGCGGCCCTGAGAGCGATCGTCTTGCGGGGATTCACAGTGGCATTTGCGGGGGAAGCGGCGGAGAAAAGCCCGGCAGGTGTTAAGGTCCCAAGTTAAGGACCCAAGGTACTCCTCATCCCCCCCGCGCCCAACAGGCTCACAGGCACAACGCAGCAGAACAGCAATGGCAGCACACCACGTACTAGGAGGAGTAAATGTCATCGTAGAACGCATCGTCGCGATCCACCAATTGCTGCAGCTGAGGAGGAAGCTTGCTCCGAGGAATGGGCTGGTGAGCCACCTCGGGGGTCTCCTCTTCTTTTCGCGAGCCCCAAAACATGATGTGCGATGGAGCTAGAGATGAACCAGTGAGTTAATAAAGAGACGGTTGAAGCGTGGAAAATATAAGAGAAGCAGCTTACCGGTATGTAGGGGGAGAGAGAGGAATGAAGACAAGGGTAGAGGTGAAGGTGAAAGGAGAAGGAGAAGAAGAGCTACGAAACTACCAGAAGAGAAAGCACAGCCATGGAGCTGCGCGCGTGAGCAGCACACGGCATATTAATATGATGGAGCAGCTTATCCGTAGTTATTACCTAGTAAGAATCTCGACTAACCGACCAGCTCGCATAGCCGGGGGAATTGCCAGCGAGTCCCAGGTATGAGTCCATTTCCCTCCGAGGTTCGTTGTTGGACACCGCCATATTTGATGCACATCTGACGTTCCTGTTTTTTGTTCCCTGACGACACTCGTCGGCCAGTCTGTTCTTCTGTCGGGACACAGTGTAATTTCCAGTTACATCAATCATGATGAACGATGATGATGACGATGCCGTACTTCCCGGTTGCATTCCGACTTCCTCCGCGTGACCGGGCTGCCTCGGACAGAGTCACGTGCAGTCACGTCCTCTGATGTCATGTGATAACTATTGACATCGGCTGAGTCAGACATGACTTAGCACTCCGCGACCATCCCCGAAGCGGTAAGGTGCCAAGAGCCGCCGCAACTTCCATCGCAACCCGAACGAGTTGTGCTCCCGCCCGTACCTTCATTTGCACCGCTTCATCCCACTGACCCTCCTCCCTCTTCTTATCACTTCCCCCCTTTAACCCGTCACAATGGTTGTCTACTACCAGATCGCCGGCAAGAAGGTCGGCTCCCACGTCGTACGTGCCCCCCCGCGCTCGCCCGCTCTCTGTCCCCTGATCCAAAACTCTTCTCCGCGGCTAGCATCTCGCAATTGCCGACCGTATAACCAAGCACCCCATGTGACTGACATCTTTCTTCTCGCGGTTTAGCTCGCCATGGGCGTCTTGGGCTCTCTCTTCGGCGGTGTCTACCTTGCTACCCGTGGCGGTGGTGAGAAGAAGCAGGCTGCTCCTCCCATCCAGGCCTCTTCCAAGGACGAGGAGACTTTCATCCAGTACGTGTTTTCCTGTGCATTCGGACGGGCCAAGGGACGATGCGTCAAATTGGTCTTCTCGGTTGTTTTCTGTCGAAATACACGACGATCATCGTGCAATTCTTGAGCTTGAACCGAAGACCAGGCCCGCATCTAGGGGCAGACGAAGAAAAACAAATCCCTCAAAAGCTCGACCCGTATCGCCAAAGACCTATATACTAACCAGCACTACTACAGGGACTTCTTGAAGAGTGTCAACGGGGACGAGAAGAAAAACAACCATTAAGTAAGCTCCGTCGATAATGAGGAATGAGCCGAGGACAATCCCGGTGCAAACGAGCCCTGGACATGAGATTGATCCATCCATCCGAGACGCAATTGTCGACTATGTGACGAGGAAACAACTATTGAAGGGGACCCGGGACTGGAATCCTGGCGGAGTAATGCATGTATTGGACTCGCTGGGACGGCTCTGGCCGTGCCAGTGATGGTTGGTGTGTGATCTGTACATATAGAGGTATACACCGCATTGAAGTTATGCTTTCTATTGCTGGTAAACTGCGACGGAACTGGGATATTTTCGTAGGACTGTAAGGAGGCTATGTAGGACCTGCTGGATGTCGCGCTCGGGGCTTGACGTAGTCAACAAGACTATGATGGGCAACGTAGTACGCACAAGAGCAAAGCACAGAATAACGGAGTGCACTTAAGCAACCTGTAAGAATTTGAAACCGATTGACATTTCTCGACGTAGTTACTGCTTAGTCACGGGTTGAGGTGTTTTTTTTTGGTCGTCATTGCCATCCTCATCTTCAACTCCGGTATCTTGTTCTATCTCACCACAAATTTACCACCTCCAATCCCACCATGAAACCCCTCCCATTCCCATTCGCCCTCAACATCGGCACGGATATCGTCCACCTGCCCCGGATCACCCGTCTGCTCAACCGCCGCGGAGGTTACCTCGCCAGCTTCACGCGCCGCATCCTCTGCGAACAAGAGCAGCGCGATTTCCACGCGCGATTCGCCTTATCCCCCAGATCTACCGTCTCTCCCTCTGCATCCTCCGAATCCATTCTTCCCCGCGAACCTCCCATTATTATTACCGCCGACATGACGCGCTGGCTCGCCGGCCGATTCGCCGCCAAAGAGGCCGCGCGGAAAGCCGCGCCCACAGGAGCCGCCACGACGGGATGGAAAGATGTGATGGTGTGCGTGGGCGAAGCCGACCAGGAAGGCCGACCGGAGATCGTGTACTTGGGGCCAGAGGGGGGAAGAGTGGGCAAGTTGTCGATTTCGCACGACGGAGATTACGTGGTTGCTACGGTTCTTGCGGCTGGTTGATTGGGAGACATCCTGCATGGTGAACCCGCAATGGGATATACTGGACAACACATCTATGGGGAAATATCCAGGGATTGTCAAGTGAGAGAAGGGAGCTTGTCGCACTCTATATACGGCAGTTGCACTCGGGTCTGAGGCACAGCAGCTCCTTTTCGTGGGCCCTCCGCATAAGTTGTCAAGACCGGATCTAGGAATGGGGACATGAATACTTGTGGTGCCAGTCAGGCTATGCACAAAAAGTCCACGGGAACTGCCCTATTGCTATCGAATATCGTATGCTGCTGATACGCAATGGGTGTACTCCCCATGCGCGCCCTTGACCCGAACAGCAGCTGAGTGGAGGGCAACTACGAAGACTCAGGGAGAATTTCAAACACCCGTTGATTTGTACATCAATTTGATACAAAGATGTGGTATGGGTGGAACACGTAGGTAGGGACTGCCGTTCTGGCCTTGCGCTGCACCTGAAGATTGAGGATTTGTTATGGGTCAGCAGAGTTCCGCCGGAAGTGCCCGCTAACCCATCCTCTCCTCCCATCTTTTCTTGCACGGCCAGTTTCCTTCGTTTACCCGAAGGTCACGCTCGTTGCGCAGCATCTCGCCTTTTCTTACATGCACCTGTAGAAATTTTGGACTTGATTTTGCCTTGCTGTACTTGTGCCTAAGTGTTTTGCCTACGTATACCTGCTTATCTTGAGTCATTGCGGGGCAACGGTAGTAAGTACGGCGTTCATGTCTTCTTGTCTGCGATATCATATCAGGGCGAAGACGGGTGTTACCTACCCTAACCTGTTTGTAATATACCGTGTAGCAGTTACTGACCTCTTCAGAAAATGCCGTTTTCGCACCACAGCCACTCGGGCCAGTTCTGCCCCGGCCATGCCAAAAACTCCCTAGAGGAGGTGATCCAGTTGGCCATCTCTAAGAAATTCAGAACCTTCTGCCTGACGGAGCATATGCCCCGAGGATCAGAAGACTACTACCCAGAGGAGGTGCGCATTCCCTCCTTACCTGTGGTTCAAATCTAACTGACCCCACCAGATCGAAGCCAACACGACCATGGCCAGCATGGTCGCCAACGAAGCCGCCTACTTCCAGGAGGCGCAACGACTACGTGCCAAATACGCCGATCAGATCCAGATCCTGATCGGGTTCGAGATCGACTGGATCCGGCCGGAATCGCGCACGCTGATCGAGGAGTCTCTAAGCCGGCACCCCTTCGAGTTCTTCATGGGCTCGGTGCATCACACGCTGACGGTGCCGATTGACTACGATCGGCCGATGTACGAGAAGGCACGGGACCTGGCCGGCGGCACGGACGAGCAACTGTTCGAGGCGTATTTCGACGAGCAGTTGGATATGCTGCGGCAGTTGAAACCGCTCGTCGTGGGCCACTTCGACCTGATCCGGTTGAAGAGCGACGACCCCGAGCGCAGCTTCCGGCAGTGGCCCGGGGTGTGGGAGCGCATCCTACGCAATCTGGACTTTGTGGCATCGTACGGAGGGATCCTGGAGTTGAACTCGGCGGCCCTGCGCAAGGGGATGGGTGAGCCGTATCCGAATGGGGAGATCTGTCGGGTGAGTTTATCTCGTGTTCTATTGAAATGTATTCAATATTCAAGAATTGGAAAGTCTAACGAGGCTCCATCTGTAGGAGTTCCTCAAGAGAGGAGGTCGTTTCTGTCTGTCCGACGACAGCCACGGATTGGACCAGGTCGGATTGAATTTCCACCGGGTTTTGGAATTCATCGAGCGCGTGGGCATCTCGACGCTGCATTATCTGGAGCTGGCCGATGGGACAGCGGTGGATGAGCGATTCCCTCGCACTCAGGTTCGGTCGATTAGCGTGGAAGAGGTGAAGCAGGAGGCATTCTGGCAGTGAAGTGCTCTTGTAGACATTTGCATATATATGGATCTATAGTCGAACAGACAGTTGCAAGCATCTAGACGGTTTAGCAGACACCTGCTATAATTCCCCTGGTGCCTGAGAAAAAAGGTACCCACCGTACCTAAAATACATATGGTACGGTCAATACGCGGGCAATACCGATAAGATACGGTACAAACCCCACTTGGTTCTTATTTATTCACGTTTTTTTTTTCTCTCAGCGGCCCCTCATCTTCAGCATTCTTCTCTTCATCCTCATTCATCTTTCATCGTCTTTTAGTTCTTCTTTCAAATCCCCCTATCAACAACTTATTCATCATGGGTGTCACCAAGGAGGTTCTCGCCGAGGGTAACAAGCAGGATTACCCTCAGAAGGGCGACAACATCAGCATGCACTACACCGGCTGTCTGTATGACGAGAACGCCCCCAAGAAGATGGGCACCAAGTATGTTCCGTTCTCTCTCCTGGCAGATAGATCCAGATCACCATCCTGAACCCTGGTGCTAATTTGTCCCTCAGGTTCGACAGCTCCGTCGGCCGTGGTCCCTTCAAGACCGCCATCGGCGTCGGCCGTCTCATTCAGGGTACGCTTTCTCTCAGTTTCTTTTGTTCATGAATCCGTTAGGTCTGTTTCCAATGATTAACCAATTGCAACAGGTTGGGACGAGGGTGTCCCTACCATGAGCCTCGGCGAGAAGGCCATCCTGACCATCACCGGGTGAGTATTTGTTGCCCCCCCCCCATGTACCAAGAAATAGAAAGCTAACGAGTGGGGCAGTGACTACGCCTACGGTCCCTCGTATGTACACCTTTCTTCCTGTCTACCCAGTTCTGGGCTCCTGTATTGGAGTCCGACGGAGTGGTTATGCTAATGATGAATGTTCTTGTTTAGTGGCTTCCCCGGTCTCATCCCCCCTAACGCCACCCTTGTTTTGTAAGTTTTTCTCTTCAAGTTTGAGTTTCGTGGATGTCTCTGGAGGGGATGACCGTGGAGATGATACGTGTACTAACCGTCTTGTCGCAGCGAGGTCCAACTGCTTGGCATCAACAACAAGTCCATCTAAATCAGATGAGCTGGATATAGGTAGTTTTGGTAAATGTGTGTTTTATTACTACGTAACAAAATCGGTGGCCCTCTGCCTTTTTCTGGTCTATCCTGGTCTATTCATGGATTATGACAATCTATCATTTTGAACATTGAAAGCCATATGGAAATTCAGCCACCCTACTACATAAGTCTGTAGGTTGGTAGTATGGATGAATCCCCCGATAACCGGTTCCTGTCATGACAGGCTGCATATCACATGCACTGCACTCCATCCTGTCGGACCAAGACTGCGTGATCCTAGTCCTTTAGTCCCCTTCTGTAGCCTCTCTCCAACCTCCAATATCCGTCGCAAATTACCGCGCAATCCCATTAATATAAGCCATCCCTTCCTCCCGATCCGTGTCCACCTCAACATAACTCTCCTGGCGGGGCAACCGGAAGACGAAATTCGTTGGCTCGTGCGGCGCATACCGCGGCCATGGCGCGATCTGAGGCACTGCAAGCATAGGTAACTCCACACGTTAGCTCATATATATCCTACCTACCTAGGACTAGAGGCAACCTTAGTGTAATAGGCTAACAGCCAGGAAGCAGGAACTCCACTATCATGGGGGGAAAAACCAGACAGAGGGGGGAAATAGACAAAGTCACACAGGAGAACATACCGTCGTGACCATTGGGGTGCAGTTCCGTCGCGAATGACGTCCACATGCGAGCTGCTAGATTGCCTAGTTCTAGTCGATTCGGGTCGTCACCTAAGGGCGTCATGGACTGGTCGGGGTTGGCGAAGACGAATGGAATCTTGCACCTATGTCAGTTATCGATATTCAATATGTATCTGCCTACGGAATTATTGTCCCTGTAGGGTAGGTATTAGGTAGCCCACCTCAGCAAAATGTCCCACGCCGATCGTACTCGACGAGTTCAGCGCCGCCACGTCCCATCGATAACTATACACTTTCTGGCCAGCTTGGGCCATCGTCGTGGCCAGCAGTCGTCGCGGCGCCGCCATGGTGATGTCTCCGGCCATCGACTCGTATCGCTTATACATGGCTCCGAGTGACGGCCAGGTCTTGTTGCCCCATCCGTAGGGGCATCCGACAGCCGGGTCGTCAGGGTAGAAAGTCAGGAGTTTGGTAGCTTGGGTACGGTCGAGTACCCATCGTTTTGAAGCTTTTGAATCAGTCAGTTCCCTCCTTTAGGTATCCCTTCTAAACCGAACCCACTACCTGGCTCACCCCGTTCGGGTTAAGGGGGAGAATAGAGGAAAGAGAACATACAAATCAACTGCTCCACACACTCCTCATCCGTATTGGTGCCCGTCGTACCGAAACTCGTTCCCTCGTCGGTGTTCGTGCCCAGCAGGATCGGCACCCTCGCAAATCGACCCTCCGTGAAACTGATCTGGGGGTATTCGCGGATGAACGTGCCGTCGATGGCACCGAACCATTCGAGTCCTTCAGAGGCGTTGTCGTAGAGGGTTTGATAGGGCACTTCTCGGAGGCATTGTAGCGTGTTGGATGCGTTGGCGCAGCTTGGGCTCTGTCAGTTTGGCTTCACAGCTCTTTTTTCGTTTACTTGGATCGACAAAGAATATTAAAGGGCATAGAAGAAATGTATGTGCATACCCTGTCTTGTTGACGATTCGGTCATACATCGGCTGATACCAGTCGGTGCCGTTCCAGGGCGGGCCTACTGCGTTTCCGGATTCCATGATAGCTGGGTTTTGACGTTAGTTCAAGACATGGGGGAGAGACAAACGTATAAGCTGATCTTACCAGCTCTAAAGAGACCTTCATGCTCTCCTCCGTTGGCGACTAGATGCGCTCCAACACTATACGCTCCTCTATACCGACGTTAGATCATGGCATACCCACCCCCCACCTCCTACGCCCTTTCACAAGAGAGAAAACGAAAAGAAACATACGCTGACTCCCCCCAAATAGTAACCCTCTCCGGATCACCACCAAAGGCGCGGATATTCTCCTGGACCCATTTCATAGCGACGCGCTGGTCACGCAGACCGAGGTTATTGTTTCCTGATTCCTATACCGCTTTCTCGTCAGCTTCTCTTTGTCTTGGTAGATCAGAATTCGAATTGTGTATGAAAAAGAAAAGGGGACAACATACTCGAACCTCCTCTGAATCTAGGAACCCAAACGCAGCCAATCGATAGTTGATCGATACACCGAGCACGGGGGATCCGCTCTCCGCGCCTTGTCGGATGATATAGCTCATATTGTACCTTTTCAGTTCCCAGAGTCAGCCAAGCATCATAAAGTGTGTAAGTAGGGCCATCTGATATCCACCGCACACGGCCTGACAGGAAGCAAATTTGTGAGGCAGACAGGCAGGTGAGAGGGTCTTCGATGCAAAAGGAACATATAAACTGTACCTCGGATCCCCCGTGGCACCCTGCTGCCACCCACCCCCATAGATCCACAACAGGACGGGCAGCAGCCCATCCTGAGCAGAAGCACCGCTACTCCCACCAGTAGTAGCAGGCGATGAATTTGCCGTTTCCCGCCACGGCCGAATGACATTCAGGTTCAAACAATCCTCACTCTGCCGGATGGTACCGGCGTTGATCAATTTCGTCTGATCGGATCCGTAGCCGGGACATTCGAAGCCGTAGGTTGTTGCGTTGTAGATTTTCTCTTCTGTCGGTATCAATAAGTATTAGCTTTTTCCCCCCTACTCTATTTCCCCCTTCTTCTCACTTCTTTTGTGGTAGTGTTGAGGTATATGCGTAGAAAATCTTAATAAGGGACGCGGCGCATACGTGTAGAAATACACAAAAGGAGATTGTCCGCGGGGGGAGAAGGGAAAACATACTATACTCCCTCTTCACCTCCGAAGGTGTAAACCGCACCGGCTTGTCAGCGTACTTGATACCCAGGAAAACATCTTGTTTGAATTCCGGGATTGAGCGGCCTTGGAAGACCACGGGGTGGGTATTCGAGTCGGTAGGGGAGAGTGTGACTTTGGGCAAAGAGGAATGGATTGTAGATGACGATGAAGGGGAGGAGGAAGAAGAAGAAGAAGAAGAAGAAGAAGAAGAAGGCAGCGCAGATGCAATCAGGGGTAGAGAGAGGGAGAGGATGGAAGATGCGAGAAGCATGTTCAATAAGGGAGGATGGGTGGGCGTGGGTTGTTACTGGGACATTGGGTCAATGGATTCAAGGGGCTGAGGATTATTAAATGGTATAAGTCTGATTGATTTATCTAACTCTGGAGCAATAAAATAAATGGGGAACATCCATACCTTGCGGGGGAGCTGAATGTCTCAGGAATTAGACCTGATCTATATGATCCGTCATGGACTCGTTATAGGTGGAAATAAATCCCCACGACGCCATCACGGACTAGAGGCTAGGCATCTGTGGGGAAGAAGGTGGAATTTCTCCGTGACAAAGATCGGTCCCTCGGTATAAACAATGACATTAAATCTATCGGATACTTTCCGCTATACTTGGCCCTCTAAAAACATCCCTCGTCCTGCCCGTCGGTATATCTACTTATCCCGCCGGAGTAACACACGCTGGGTACATAAATACAAAGAAATAGACACAGAAAGACAGGGGAACAAATGCAGTGGTCCCAAACACCCGCGATTATAGAGTAGATCAACCGCCAATTACTGATATAAGCCTCCTACCACCGGCATGTGTTCTGTCGTGCCACGCTATGCTGCAAGCGTACAAGGTATCGTATATCGAACAAGGGTTTGGAAAGTATCACATCAAGCGGACGTCAGTGCCATGCTGCTGCCCGAAACGATGACCAGGGGAATTTTGGAGTCAAGGAATAAGGTGAACAGCAAAGGAAGAAGGAGATAAGAAAAAGAGAAAGACAAGGGTATGGAAATGTGTTCGCATTATGGATATGCAATTCCGTCAGTCATCTTTATGACGGTCTCCAAAAGAACGAGTCCCGCTCGTTCCTTTGGCAGGGCTAGGAAACCGCTCCCTCACAGATGCTCCGGTGTGGAGACTGGACCCGGATCGATTGAATTCAGGTCTTAATCGCGTCTCGCCTAGTAACTCCGAGTTACTCCTGGACTCTAATCCGTCATTGAGCTCGATCAAGTCGCCGGTTCCCCGGCGGTTGATTCCGGGGCCCAGTCCGCTGCCGGCAGGGGACGAGGCATCTTGCTGCAGCTCGTTGAAGCTCGCTTTCGCCCGAGTCGTCATCTTCCTGACCCAGCCTTCGACGGCCCCGCCGATGTTGTCAAGACTGGTCGTCGGCGTGTTCGAATTGGCCGTCGACGCGTTCTCCGACGTGCTTTCGAAATCTGGCGGTGCCGGAGTCGGAGCGAGATTGGGAAGATGCTGAGCAAACCATTTGCTGAGACCATCCTGAGCCGGGCCCGGGGCCATGACGTCGCGGTCCAGGGTCCCGACACCGGGTGCCGAGAGCTGCATGTTGCTGCGCTGGCGTTGATGGCGGTGTTTAGGCTTATAGTTAGAGGAGCCCCTTGATGCCGACGAATCCGCGTGCGGCCGGGTGGAGATAGCTGGTGACCAGGCGGGTTCAACGGGGGACGACGAGGAAGACGGAGTGGCAGTCCTGTCCCGTGCCGACCCCGACACTGACGGGGAACCGGAGTCTGTATAGGACACTGATTTTCGCCGCGTGCGCGGGAAAAACCCCAAAGCGCGGCGAGGCACCCGACCAATCTCCACGGGCGCTGGGAATCCGTCAATCTGTACCCAGGACTCGTGTTTCCAGAGGCGATCGCCCTCCGCCTCCTCTGGTGCATCCAGGGTCTTGTTATCTTCGAAAGGGCGAGGCGAGTCCGGACCAGACACCGGGGCGATCGAGCTACCGTTCGGATCTTCTAAGGACTTTCGTCGAGCCTCCTCGTCATCTAGCAGATTGTTAACTCGTCCCGGAGGGCTGACAGGCCGACCCTTGACCGAGCAGGAGTCGACCGGGAGCAGAACGGTCTTGCGGCCCTGAATACTGTCCATGGGCCAGAACCCGTTCGCTTTTCTAAAGATTGCAGGCTGGCAGCCGTATCGTATGGTCACTCCCGTGATCGAATCCGTCGCCAGTACATGATGGATGTAAGCCAAAGCCTCCTCGTCCTGCTCCGGGTCAATGGCGGAGTGGTCCGTCTGGTCGCTGGAGTCTCGTCGTTTGTGCCGGGTGCTGGGGTTCCCTGGCTCGGCCGTATCTGCCAGCAGCAACGCCTCCCGTTTCTTCGCCTGCGCCAAGGCCTGTCGTTCTTCCTTGGTGCCGACACCGATTTCAGGCCCCGACGGCGCGGACGGACCCCAAGCGGCGGGAACCGCCGTGCGCGACGCCGCCCTCATATACGGATCCGGCCGCGACGGCTTCCGGGCATGTGTTCGAGCGGAACCATTCGTGGCCGCCCGTGCGATATCACTCCCCAGCACCGAGGAGGCCAAACTCTGCAGCGACGACCACGAAGAGTCCAGAAAATCCACCGCCGCCCGGGACGAGTCGGCGAAATTGACCTGACCCTTCCCCGACGGGTAAAAGCCCCCAAGCGAACTATTCAGACCGTTGCGGCCGGGAGATTGCGTGGCACGAGACGGATGGCTTTTGGGGATCGGCGAGACGCCTCGAGATGGGAAGGGGGAAGGCGTGGTGCCGCGGGACCGGATCGTAGACGGGTCGCGGGACGACATGGCCGACAGACCCGTGGACTGCAGCTGTCGCCCATTCTCATCGTCGTCGTCATCGGTAAACGGCACGAAGCGGCGTGTACGTGATCGGACGGTGGAAGTAGATCGGCGACTGGTATTTGTACTGGTCGTCCCAGGGCTTAAGGTGTCGGTAAACCCGCTCTGGAGACTCATCCCTGGCGACAAGAAAGTAGAAGGCGGAGGCGGAGGAGAAGGTATTGCTGCTCGGGGAGGGATGGAGGGGGGGAGAGTACTGGACTCCTCCGAAAGGGGGAGGAGATTCAACTCAGGGTGTGCGATCGCCTAGGCAAATTGCCATCGGAGGGTCCCTACAACAGACCATGCGGCATTCACCTTCCAGATCGCATCCGTGTCCTTTCAACGGGGCAAGTGGGTGGTGAATGGCAGCAAGAATGCGAACGGTGAGGGGCAAAGGGGGTAACAATCCCGAGGGGTCGAGGAGAGATTGGATCGGGTGGCGTAGGATTGATTAGGGGGTGGACGAAGTCAGAGAGCAGGATGTATGGAGGAAGTTGGAAGAACTGTGGTTGGGGAGGGAAGGTTTTAGCCTCAGTTGATGACGACCCCCGGGGCTCTGACAGCCCGCGGGGGGGAAAAGCGCCCGTTTCACTTCCCAGCGCTGATCCAGTGGCCTTACGGGAGGTGAATTGACTTGACCACGCCGGGAAGTCTCCATTTCCAACATCCAATGTGCTTTTACTCTTTTCTATCGGTGTTCATAGCTGCAGAATACAGAGTACATACTTGTTTCGGTACGCAGTACTTGCCCGGTACTTGAGGATGGGTGATGGTTCCTTCCAGCCCTGCGTACCCTCGAGGTATCGCCCGCCACGTATCGATTCTCCTTCCCGTTCGGGAAGCCTGCGGGTGCCGCTTTAGCGAGGCTGCGATTGGCATTAGTCACTAGTCGGTTGTTGTAATGATTAGTATTATGGCGTTTGGAATTCCGAGAGGGCCTCATGTTGCCTGCCAGAGGAATTGCCGGTCTGGGTAAAAGAGCGACTACGGAAAGATGTGGCAACAGAGCGCAGCTCCCCCAGGCAAGGCGCAAGCTCATGACCTCCTGCTAGATCGACGACCCTCTCCGATCCATTCGATCTAGCCTCGAGGCTCGGCGGAGCATGCCGAAGCAACAAGCTCACTGCTTCCTAAACCGACTCGGCTCGTCTCGTCGAAGGGGAAACAGTCCACGGATATACCCTACCGTCGGCCGAACACGTCCGAGCGGGACAGAGTGTAGCCAGAAGGGATAAGAGCCAGAGAGAGAGAGAGCGTGACGGTAGGGATGGCGCATCCGCAGAAAAGGCCGTCATCGCCTACTCCCGCAGGCACTCTTTCCTAAGTAGGTAGTAGCCTTCGCTCCTTTGTACGTCATTCGCCTTCGTATTTATGCGACTCGTCCTCCCCGAAAAAAAAAAGAGTCTGGAGTGAAAGAAGAGAACAAAGAAAAAAAAGATGAAGGAGTCTGTCGATCCTTCTTTCACCTTTCAATCATCTCTTCCATCTCTGCCCTGTGCATCTCGCACTGGTTGGAATCCTCGCCATCAATATCATGGCCAATCTTTCCTACATGTTAAGTCCGGCGCATGAGCAGATCACGACGCCGGCTTCAGCCTTTCAAACGGAGAATGAACTTCTGTCTCAGATTGTTGCGGGGGTGATCCAAAGAGCTCCTCATAAGGAGCTAGTCTATACGGGCGTCGAACCTGCTTGGGGGTCCCATATCGTCAGGTCGTTGAACGTCCATGAGGACGAGGAAAGCGCTTGCTCTCGGTGAGTAATCGCCCCCTCTGGTGCGTAATAGCTGACTGGTCGCCGATACGATCAGGTTACACTATAACTCCGTCACCAAGGTCCTGTGGGTGCGACTCATGCCCACGGCCATCCACGCCTGCCATCAACTCTGGGTGCAAAACGAGAATTACAACTGGATGGTGTCGGGCCAATTGACACTTGAAGAATTGAAGAAGCTGCGCACCAAGGTGGGAATGCGTAAGTGTTCTTTTTCCAGCACGAGCATCTCATCGAACGACTCGCCGCTCACTGCGATCTAGCCATTCGAACGTTCAAGCCCCCGTATGACCAATCGTGTAAAGAACCGGACCTTTTCATTCGTCCCGGGGCTCAGCGGCTGCCCTCCGTCGTGGTGGAAACCGGATGGGACGAGGCCTATTCACGCCTGCGGAATGATGTCGATTTGTGGTTGCTCGGTGGGAAACCGTATGTCAAGGTCGTGATGTTGCTGAAATGGACCAAAACCGCCGACTCCAAGGTTGAAGGCTCCATCGAGGTATACAGCCGCGACCTGACCGGTACGCCGGCCAAACGGCAAAGCGAGGTACGTGTAGTTCCCTGACTCGTGAGTTGCTCATCTTCTGCCGCAGGGTTACTGACGGCGACAGGTTGTCTTCCCTGCCGAGACAGAAGAAGACGCAGCCGCAAGTCTTAACCTCACCCGTGGAGAATTGTTCGGGGAGGTCGACACCCCCGGAAAGGACCCGAACGATGTGTTCCAGTTGAGTATCAAATCCTTGCGTACGGTGGCGCGCAATGCCCTTCAGATTATGAGACTGAGTCCGGCTTGATTGCCTTGCGTTAACGAGAATTCGGAACAGGAGCGTCAGGCGTTCATCGACTGTACACTTAATTTAGGCGTATCGGAAGGTAATATCATTCATTGAATAGTCCATCTAATGATAATACAGTGAGACAAAACAAGATCGGGTGCTCTATAGACAAAAACATTTCTCGTAGCCGTACTAGAACCCAGTCGTATACCTTTGAAAAAGAAAAAGAAAAAACTAGCGGGGAGATGTCGGTTATTATATTCAGTAAATGGAAAGATGAGCGCAGAAGAGAGGAAGAGGAGGACGCGGGCGATTCTCAGGTGTCGGATAGAAGTGTAGAAGTGACCAGATAGGAGAGTGTCAGGTTATACATTGCACATGGAAAATCAATCACTCCGGAGGCTCAATCATCTCTGCAGTCGGTCGCGCGTCCGCTTCGGAGGCGCCTTCTGATTCCGAAACCCATTCCTTCTCGGAACTAGCTTTGCTAGGTTGTGCTTGTAGTTGGCTGGGTGGTGGGATGACTCGAACGCCGCCAGCGCGAGTGAAAAAATCTTCAGTTCGAAGACCTCGGACCTCGCTGGGATTGACGGATGCCATTTGTTGACCGTCCGCCTTTTTCTGTCGAATGAGCTCCCGAACCGGAACCATGGCCGCATCACGACAAGCCTCCTTGATGTCACTGCCCGACATGCCAGCCATTGCTTTGACCAGGTAGTGGAGATCGAAATTCTCTCGGTCCACCTTGGTGTCCTTGAGGATCAGGCTCAAGATCCGGAGACGCTGCGGCGCCGGCGGTAGAACGACCGGGAATTTCTTGGGCATTCGCCGGAGAATGGCTTCGTCGATATCCTGGATCCGGTTGGTCGCACCCAGCACGACCACACGCTGAGGCTCACCGGAGGAATTGGCAGAGGTCAGACCGTCCCAGTGAGTCATAAACTCTGCTTTGACCATGCCGCTGGCCTCGTGTTCCCCGCTGCGTCTGGTTCCCAGCACGGCGTCGATCTCGTCAATGAAAACGATGGAGGGCTGCAGCTTTCGGGCCAGCGAAAAGACCGCATTGACAAGCTTGTTTGAATCGCCATACCACTTTTCGGTCAAGGTCGAGATATGCAGGTTGATGAAGCATGCCCCGCTCTCGTGCGCAAGAGCCTTTGCCAGCATGGTCTTCCCGCATCCAGGCGGGCCGTACAGCAGAACACCAGAGGGCGCTGTGAGGAGCGACGAGGTGGAGTGGTATAGATGCGGCATGGTCAGGGGGTAGATCACGGATTCCTTGAGTTCCTCGATGATCTCGCTCAAGCCACCGATATCCTCGAAGGAGACGGGGATGTCGTTGGGAGCCACCACATCCATCGCAATGGCCTGCTCATACTGATTGAGAACCAAGTCGCCTCGCTTCGATCGGCGGTCTTTCTTTCTTTCGCCGCGCGGCGCATCTTCCTCGGACTCTTCGCCTCCGTCTAGTTTGCGCAGAATGGCGGCGGACTTGCGTCGTTGTTCTTCTTTCTTCTGGCTTTCGGGGTCGAAATCAAGGCGGGAGAGGAGGTAGCGAATAAGGAAATAAGCTGAAGCCGACTGGAATCATAGCGTTAATCACCGATTACTGATTAGAGGGCAGGATAACATACGGTGCCGGCGACCATCACCAACTCTTGCAGGAATTGCTGCCATCGCGGACCGCGCGCGGAAGCCATGACGGGAGTCAGCGAACGAGGATGGAACGTATTTGGATGTAAGTTCTGGTAATGATTGACAAAGTGAGGCCAGCAGCAACAGGATATTTGTCAGAAGACCCCGGTAAGAAAAAGTCCCCGAGACCAACAACAGGATAAGAGGAGATCGATAAAGAGATAGAGAAGAATGTAACCAGCCGGGGGTCGGCGAGAACAGGTGTGGCGCTTGACCCCGTCCGTGGCTTGCCTCGGTCACATGCTCACCGCCGGGTGTTGTTTGGTGGAGTTGACGCGCCGGCCCGTCATGCTCTGCTGAGGTATTTACTCTTAGCCAGGGTGCACGCAATTGTTGCTGCACGGTTCATTACCACGCAGCACCGCCAGTTGTTTCATATTTTGTATCAATTAATCTATATATACCAACCTCTATCCGCTCAACATGCCCAAGCGAAAAGGTGCCACGAGATTTTCCGGCGTGGCCCCCGGGTCCGATGACGAGGGGGAGTTGCAGGTCAACGAAACCCAGGAGGAACGGCCTACGAAGAAAGCTAGAGGAAGACCTCGCTCGAAGTCCACGGAAGCCAAACCGCCTGCAAAGACGAAGGCAGACTCAGCGACCCCCGCCCCCACCGCAGAACCTACGACGAAGAGAGCTACGCGCAGAGGTCGACCAAAAGGCTCTCGAACCTCGGTGCAGGCAGCAGAGGAGCAGGAGACGACAAACCAACAAGAACCAGACAATGCGACAGAGGAGGATGGAGGCGCACAGGCAGAATATAATGCCGCGACTGCCATTGACCAGGTAGATGGCGCGCAGGATGCTCCCAAATCCAAAAAAGGCGCGAAACCTGCAAAGTCTGCAGGTACACGCGGTCGGAAGAAGGGAAGCACGGGGAATCAGCTCAGGACCGACGGGGAGTTTGAGTACACGCCCACCGTGACGCGACAGACAAAATCCCCAAGAAAAGCGAAGGAACAGGCAGAGCAACCAGAGCAGCCGAAGAGACAGCAGCGGAAAACCCGCATGCAGACCGAGGCCGATAACGAAGCGCCCGAGACCGAGAACGAGGCGCCCGACGTACCCGAGGTGGTGGAAGAGACGATGTTGCAGGAAGAGCCCGTGCTGCCGCGTGCGGCTTCGTTCTCGCCCACGAAGCGCAGACAATCGACTTTGCTTAGCTCCCCGTCAAAACGCAGAAGTGGCACCGCCGGAGAGGAGGAGAAGAATGGCGGAGAGCCGGAACTACGACGCCGGATCGGTGAACTTACACGGAAATGTGATAATCTGGAGAGCCGATATCGCACCTTGAAGGAGATCGGAATTGTGGAAGCAAATACCAACATGGACAAGTTGCGGAAACAGTGTGAATCAATGAAGACTGGTGTGTATTCTCTTTCTCTGACATCAGATCTCGTACTTGCTGACACAGTTTCCAGCATCGGACAATGTAGTTGCGTCTTTGAAGGAAGAGCTAGGAGCACAAAAAGCGTTAGGCCAGCAAAGTCGAAACCTGCAGAAACAGCTGAGGGAACGCGACGCCGAAATTGCGCAGCTCAGAGCGCAAGCCGAAGAAGCCTCGTCCCAAGTGGCGTCGGCCCAAACAGAAGCCAAGGCTCTCAAGACTAAGCTTGCTGCTGCCCGGAACACCGCCGCGAGCCTGGAAAACGCCGCAATCAAGGTACCCGGTAGCGCGATCAAGGGCGGCGGTGCGAACCGGGCCAACGCAGCGGCCAATGCCGAAGCTGCGCAGGCGGCCCAGTTCGCGCAACTGAAGGAGGATCTCTATAGCGATCTCACGGGACTCATCATCCGCGATGTCAAGAGGAGAGAAGCCGACAATCTGTACGATTGCATCCAGACCGGTATCAACGGAAGTAAGTGTTGTTCTGGATCTCGAGTCCAACTCCCACCCCGTGTTATCATGGCAGGATATTGGTTACTAACCAGCGTGCAGCTCTTCATTTCAAGCTGGCCGTTCCCCTGGATGAAGCCGCCGCCAGTTTTGAGACCGCCGAATTCCAATATATTCCGCTGTTGGACGAGAACCGAGACCGCGAGCTGGTAGACATACTTCCGGAATACCTCACCGTGGACATTACGTTTGCTCGCCAGCAAGCATCGAAATTCTATACTCGAGTCATCGACGCGCTCACTAAACGACGAAACAGTTCCACTCGCTAACGGGTGGAGATTTGGATTTGATACATTTTGCATCTCGTTTTCTCATTTTCTACTGAATCTTCGATCTTCTCGCATGTTCATCAAATTGGA
Organism: Aspergillus ostianus; assembly: GCA_025592935.1. Lineage (NCBI taxonomy): Eukaryota > Fungi > Ascomycota > Eurotiomycetes > Eurotiales > Aspergillaceae > Aspergillus > Aspergillus ostianus. Next base: position 98,758 of record JANFQY010000014.1, on the reverse strand, counting down.
TTTAGCTCGATCTGCCAATACTTCATTTGCTTTGCGGAGTCAGGGCGGTCAAACAGCGTTTCTCGCCTGCCTGCACATTTCCCTTGGATACGGAGGCGTTTGGTGCTGGAATAATAATTTGGGGATTGGGTAGTAATATGAAGTAATTGGAGTCTCCTATGTATGAACCTAGAGTTGCACTATGTGCCGCGTGGCTGACCGTAGTCCCCGGTCCGCATTGGGAGGGCGGTGATTGGGCGGGTGGGACAGGCAGCTCCCAAGTTCCCCGGAGCCACGCAGGTGCTCCGTAGGGCCATCTTGCGACTCCAAGCGGTGGGACAATCCTGCCTGCCTACCTGTCCATCTGTTCTCTTTGTCTTTCCCCCCTTTTCTTATACTCCGTTAATTGTCCCATTCGCTTTGATTTTCTTGTTTGTTCCGGCATTGGTCTCTCCCCTATCCAGTCTCCATCATACATACTCTGAAACTGGATTTCCTCCCAAGGAAATCATGGCGCGTCTCGGCCGCGTGGGGTTTCTTACCCTCGCGGTGGTATTCCACCTCATATATGCCTATTCGATCTTCGATATATACTTCGTCAGTCCGATCGTGAGTGGCATGAGGTCGTATCGAGTGGAGCGAGAGCCCAATGCCGCAGCTCCAGCTCAACGCCTCTTCCTCTTCGTTGCCGATGGCCTGCGCGCCGATAAGGCATTCCAGCCTTTCCCCGATCCAGATGCCTCCCCGGAGGCCGAGAGCGACGACCCGATCTATCTAGCGCCTTTTATTCGATCCCGCGTCCTGTCCCACGGCACCTTTGGCATTTCGCACACCCGCGTGCCCACCGAATCGAGACCCGGCCACGTTGCGCTGATCGCTGGTCTCTACGAGGATGTGTCTGCCGTGACCACCGGATGGAAGTTGAACCCGGTCAATTTCGATAGTGTTTTCAATCGCAGTCGGCATACATGGAGTTGGGGCAGTCCGGATATCCTGGCCATGTTTCAGGAGGGGGGCGTTCCGGGAAGAATTGATGCGGAAATGTACAGCGAGTCGGTCGAGGACTTTACGTCGGATGCGACACAACTGGATATCTGGGTTTTTGATAAGGTCAAGGAGCTCTTTGAATCCGCCAAGACCGATCCCGAATTGGATGCGCGGCTTCGCGACGATAAGCTTGTGTTCTTCCTACATCTCCTCGGTCTCGATACCACCGGCCACGGCTTTCGTCCCTACTCGAAGGAATACCTGCATAATGTCAAGGTTGTGGACAAGGGGGTACAGGAGATAACCAAATTGGTGGAGGAATTCTACGCGGACGACAAGACGGCGTTTGTCTTCACTGCCGATCATGGCATGAGCGACTGGGGCAGCCACGGGGACGGTCATCCCGATAATACGCGAACACCTCTAGTTGCTTGGGGCTCTGGCGTCGCCAGCCCGAGATACACGCAGGATGGCTTTTCGTCGGGACACGAGGACGGCGTTTCGTCAGAATACGGGCTCGACGAGATTCAGCGCCATGACGTCGCGCAGGCCGATGTTGCTGCGCTTATGGCCTACCTGGTCGGACTGGATTTCCCCACGAACTCCGTCGGTCAATTGCCCTTGGATTATCTGGACGCGAGCCCCAAGGACAAGGCGCTCGCTTCCCTTGCAAACACGCAAGAAGTGTTGGAAATGTATCGCGTGAAGGAGGAGCAGAAAAGGGCCTCGGTGTTGCGCTATGTGCAATTCGAACCCCTCGCGGATGACGGCGAAACCTCCGTCGAGGATTATCTCGAGCAGATTAAGGCTCTGAATGCCAATGGTCTGTACCAGGAGTCGATTGACTTGTCTTCTTCGCTGTTGGTTACGGCATTGGAGGGACTGCGCTATCTACAGACCTATGACTGGCTTTTCCTGCGAACTATCATCTCTTTCGGCTACCTGGGCTGGATCGCGTATGCGTTGACAACAGTCATCGATCTCCATGTATTGCATGGGACCTCCGATTCAAACCGGACCCTGGCGAGCACTATCTTCTTCTCTTCTATCCTTGTCGCGCTCTACTCGGTGTTCTTGTACCAGGGATCTTCCTGGCGCTATTACTTCTACGGACTCTTCCCCGTCTACTTCTGGGAGGAAGTTTTTGCTCGCCGCAAAGCTTTGGTCGCAGGCCGACAGATTCTCCTGGGGCCTATCCGTTCTGCCAGCGGTGTCCTTGGATTTATTTTGCAGTCGCTGGCATTTGTGGGTGTATTGGAGGCTCTAGTAAGTTGCGCTAACTTTTGCTGATCGAATAGATTGCTGACATCGCGTCTCTGATAGGTGCAATCCTATTTCCACCGCGAGATCTACACGGTTTGCTTTCTGCTGGGAGCCTTTTGGCCCCTGTTCTACGGCCTCAAGGTTGTCAAAACGAACAAATTGCTTTCTGCCTCGTGGGCTATTGGCTGTGGATTGATGAGTACTTTTACCTTGCTGCCTGCCAATAAGGTGGAAGACATTAACACGATGTAAGTGAGACCAGCCGCGGAGGTGAAGTTGCCAAATGTTTAATCGCTGATCCTGGGACGCGGTAGAACCTACGGGGCATTGTTAATGTTCTTCACCGGCTTTCTATATCTTCTGTTCGAAGACAGTATCTTGCGGCAAAGTAAAACTTCAGCACTGTCTGCCACTAGCTCCGGCTCGCGGACAATCATGGGCATTCAGGTACGAACAGACCAGTGGACCCCTTCCCCTGGGGCTTTGCTGGGAGACACAGATCGATTTGCTGACCCTTTCCGTAGCTCGGCATGGTCTTGCTTGCCCTTATCGTTACTCGGTCTAGTGCCACCGCTCTCCAGGCTAAGGAGGGTCTTCCCATGGGGAACCAGGTGGTTGGATGGATTGTGCTGGGTAAGTGCAGGATTAAGCGACCCGTGGGATTGGTGCTAACATCTCCGTGTCATCTACTAGTGTCCTCGCTTTCTCTACCGTTCTTCCACCGACTCTATCCCAACAGCCACTACCTGCACCGACTGATGATTATCTTCCTTACCTTCTCTCCGACCTTTATCATTCTGACCATCTCTTACGAGGGTCTGTTCTACTTCGTCTTCTGCATGACCCTGATCACATGGGTTCGGCTGGAACATGCCGTTTACGAGACCACCGCCACGCCTCCTGCCAAGGAGCAGGGCCCAGGCAAAGAGCCGGAGGTGTCTAAGAAGCCTGGTACGGAATCCACAGCCATCGTGCAGGGCCAAGCCTACCCGTACCGGGCCCTTAGTCTGTCCGACGCGCGCGTGGCCCTCTTTTTCTTCTTCCTTCTCCAATCCGCCTTCTTCAGTACGGGCAACATTGCGTCCATCTCCTCGTTCTCGTTGGACAGCGTCAACCGGCTCATTCCGATCTTCAACCCATTCAGTCAGGGGGCGTTGTTGATCTTGAAGCTGCTGATTCCGTTTGCGATCATCAGTGCCAACCTTGGCATCCTGAACCGCCGGCTGGAAGTGGCGCCCAGCGCTCTTTTCATGGTGGTGATGTCCATCTCGGACGTCATGACGCTGAACTTCTTTTACATGGTGCGCGACGAGGGGTCCTGGCTGGACATTGGCACGACGATCAGTCACTTCTGCATCGCCAGCTTCCTGTGCACTTTTGTGGCGGGACTGGAGTTCCTGAGCGAGGCCTTTATCAGCGGAGTATATTTTGGTCAGGACGCTGTCAACGGCACCGCGGAGGCTGCTTCCCCTGGACAGACTGACATGAATGAGAAAAAGGCCCGGTAGGCAGGCCTTGGTTTGAATAGATCGTATATTAGCCTCCCACCACGACCGAATTTCGGACGAGTCGTGGGGCGGGCAGCCATAATGAAATGTATGTATATGTGTGATATAGAATTGCTAGTTGCATTGGAATAATAGTTTAGTCTACGGCTGAAGAAGTGAGATCGGAGGCGAGTGAAGTGCACCGATGTATATGCATGGACATGCATCTGGACATGGAAAACATCCCCCGAAGGGCGATCATTGACAAACTCGTACGCCCAAGCAGAGGCATGTACCCAGGTTGTGTGTATTGACTATTTCATGTTTCTAATAATTTATAGTACATTTTGTGTATAGCAGGTGGTGTACAGCAGATTTCATGTTTTACCGAGGCATCACGAGCTTCCCGCATTAGGTGCCTCCCCCAGAAGAGACGCTGCCAATGCGGGGAACCAACCACGCGGACCCTCGTTCCCTTAAATTGACGGTTAGTGTTAGTGTTAATGTTATCAACATATTATTCGCCGCCCAGGCACAGAAGCAAAGCGCAGGAATCGCCGGCGGTGGCTGCGTCTGACGTTCGGGTGCGGGGGAAAACCAGGCCTAAAATCCCGAGGGGAATGGATTGCGAGTGTCCGACTTGGCTGATAGGTTCGCCCTCTCCTTCTTTCTCCGCCACGAATCCTTACTGGCCTATTTGCGGTGTACTTTACTTGCTGACTGACTGACGTTACGAGTACTTCTCCGGATCCAATCCTTCTGCTGGACTGGGACGTGACCCGTGAGTTCCCGCGTGGCACCAGCGTCGTCGGAGAAAAGTCGCCAGGATCGGACCAGTCAGATTCTTGAATTGAGAGGGATTTCTCGTCATATGCGTCCCGAGCACAAGGAAGTGAAGGGCGAATCCGGGGTTCGGATGCAGTAAACGGTGACCACGAGGAGGAGCCCGGGGATCATACTTCGTCCTAGTCGATCCAGACTCACGACCAAAGGAATAAGAGAGGAAGGACTACTCCGAAAAGAGTCATAAGAGGACCTTCGAGGCGAGCCCAAGCTAACTTGCTCGGTAACTAGCAGGAGACCTAAGTGAGTTTGCTGAGTTCCTCGCGCGCCCACAGATTTGGGACGAAAGTTCCGGCGACCTAAAAACTAGACCGGCCCTTTTGGTCCCCTCTCGCTGGTGCTTGCGGATCCACGATCGCAGAGGATTTCGGGTCGAGAGTCCAGATGACTTGGATCTGGATCTGATCTTCCCGAGAATCCAAATGATGTGTATATTCCTGCCTCTGTGTTTGAGATAGATTGTTCCCCGTCGTGAAAATAGCGACGGCATGCGCGCCTTGTACCCTACCCACGGAGCACATTCCTGATGGAAATAAGGGCAACATAATTGGGGGCGCATAACGCCCAACGGACGAGTGGATTCGGATCAACCGGGTCCACCGGTGGAGAACCGGCGACCAGCACTGGAGGTGGAAATGCCAGGGGGTTGCCTCCTCAAACGATATCCTCCCCGAGTGATATTAAGGACCAAAGTGCCGCGAAGGAGATGGAAGCAAGCAACGGACGCGGCTGGGGTGAGGGACGCCGTGCAGGAGGCTTTCATGTAACGTATGTAGAGGTCTGTAGGAGAGCACGGCGGAGGACCGTACACAGCACACAAGAAAAGGCAACAGCTGAACGACGACCTCAGCACGATTTATAACCCGTTTGGACCCTTTCTGGCGAGGCTGGACCAGGATTCCAGTCGACGTCAAGGCCTCTTCTCCACCAAGACGATCCTCTTCGTTGATAATATTACCTGTTAAGTTGTTAAACTACTATTGCCACTCCCCGCCGACCTTTGTTCCTGAGTCCTGACGCCGTCGTTATCGTCTTTTCACCCTCGCAACTCCTCTTCCCTTTCTCCCTTTTGCTTCTCCGCCAACTTTCCTCGTGCCTGCACTTGACTATTCCCCTCCAATCCTTTTTTCTATTCACTCTTCTGGGTTTGAACTTCATCACTCCCTACCACTCAACCCCCCACCCACTTACTCACACCCCCCGGACACTTTAACCCGCCCTCTTCGATCGCTCCGGACGTTCTTTACATCGCGTTTCTCTGGATGGATACCTTTTGGCCATGAGCACAGCAGGAGACATTCACACCGACTCTACGAATTCCAGACCCAGCCCAGCGCCGAGTGCTGCGGGCTCGACGGGCACTTCCGGCATTACCGTGCGCACTGGAGCAAACGGACAGATGAGTTTCAGAAGGTGTGTTGATAATTCCGAACGAGCGACAGACAGGAAAAGAAGAGAGAACGTTGCGCTGGTGGTGGAAGAGGAGGAGGAGGAGGAGGATGCAGTTGGTCGCGGGGTTCTCAGTCGAGGCCTGAAGCCCTGAGGCGCACACCTCGCGTGTTCTGACGGGAAGGCGGATTCGGAATCCAAACAGATTCAATCGGGATTTAAGTGTCAACTTATAAATGCTAATCAGTTTTTTTTTATCTAATCTAGACAACGTGCGTCGCGCGCTTGTGAGGTACGTTTCTCCTTTTTTTTTTTGGTGTCCTGAGGTGGACGCGACGGCGAGAAGCCTCGGCACCTCGGCCCATCCGCCGTGCAAGCTCATGCGATCGATGAGTGATGCTAACTGCTGTCTGGATTGCGTGGTGCAGACCTGCCATGCTCGAAAAGTAAGTGTTTTCTTATCATTGTTATATCATATGATTGTTTTATCTTATCTATTTATTCTTGTGTTCCCTTATTGTTGATCCTTTTGATCCTCCTCCCCGGTCGCTACCAAGACTGTCCCGCCGGTCGCATCAATCACCATCACTAACCATCGTCTCCTCCTCCACACAGGTACGTTGCGATGCTGCCAGTTTAGGTGTGCCCTGCACCAACTGCGTAGCATTTTCGATCGAGTGCAAAATCCCTACGCCGAAACGTAAGAAAAATCAGACAAAACCGAAGGAGGTTGACGGGTATGTGCCATGGCCTCGAAGAAACGCGACCGGTCGAACCCGGGCTAACGTGTGCCTGGATACAGAAGCGAAGAGCGCAGCGAACAACCCGAACCGAAACAGGAGACGCCGGCGAGAGATAGCGGCAAGGATGCCTTTGGGTACCGGAACAATCAAATCGTCGACGGCATGCCTTCTCAGGCCGTATCGGAAACGGAGGCCGTGCACGAGGCACATCTCAACAACGCCTACGCCCAATTCATGAAGCCCAAGTTCGCGCGGGCCCCGATCAAGGAAGCTGGTCGCGTCGCTTATCTAGGCGAGTCGTCGAATCTGTCGCTCTTGGTGCAGGATCGCCATGGGACCACGGACGTGGTGCATTACCCTCTGCCGCCCAATATCCGGGGGTCGCGATCACGAGTTACCGAGCTTGATAGCTTGGAATTGGACATTCTGCATCAACGCGGTGCCTTCTTGCTCCCGCCGAAACCGCTGTGCGACGAACTGGTAGACGCATACTTCCAATGGGTGGCGCCCGTGGTTCCCATCGTCAATCGCAGCCGCTTCATGCGGCATTATCGCGACCCCAAGAATCCGCCCTCGCTGCTACTTCTGCAGGCCATCCTCCTCGCGGGGTCCAGGGTCTGCACGAATCCCCAGCTGATGGATGCGAACGGATCGACGACCCCGGCGGCCATGACCTTCTACAAGCGGGCCAAGGCGCTGTACGACGCCAATTACGAAGACGACCGCGTCACTATCGTTCAGGCCCTGGTTCTCCTGGGCTGGTACTGGGAAGGCCCCGAAGGTGAGTTTCGAGTTCACCACTACTGATGTGACTCCATGATCAGTTGGATGCTGACGTGGTGCAGATGTTACCAAAAACGTCTTCTACTGGACTCGAGTGGCGATGGTTGTCGCACAGGGTTCAGGAATGCACCGAAGGTATGATCCCTCTCAGGGTTGAGATTATGAGATATAGATCTAACTGGTGTAGCGTGGAATCCTCGCAACTTACGAAGCCGGATAAAAGGCTATGGAAACGCATTTGGTGGACGTTGTTCACCCGGGACCGCTCCGTAGCGGTGGCGCTGGGGCGGCCCATTGGCATCAATACGGATGACTCGGACGTGGGAATGTTGACGGAGGATGACTTCATCGAAGACGAGATCGATATTGCGGCCGAGTACCCGCCCGACCCCGTTCACGTGCAGTTCTTCCTGCAATACGTCAAGCTTTGCGAGATCATGGGTCTCGTTCTGTCGCAGCAGTACTCGGTGGCATCGAAATCGAGACGCATGAACGCCATGGATCTGACCCATTCCGATATGGCTCTGGCGGATTGGCTGCAGAATTGTCCCAAGGAGGTGTGTTGGCAAAGACAGCGACATCACTTCTGGGCCGCTCTTCTGCACGCGAACTACTAGTAAGCTGGAATCTCGCATGTCGATGCAACGCTTACTGACCCTATTTAGCACGACGCTCTGTCTTTTGCATCGAGCCCACATGCCCCCGGCTTCTTCGGTGCCAAGTAGTTATCGGGTCGAGGAGATGGCGTATCCGTCGCGTACCATTGCTTTCCAGGCTGCCGGAATGATCACCTCGATCGTCGAAAACCTGCAGAATCACCGAGAGATGCGATATACCCCGGCCTTCATGTGAGTGTGATTTATGTTTGCACGTCGATGACCAGACTTGCTAACCCACTGAACAGTGTCTATAGTTTGTTCTCGGCTCTGATTATGCACGTCTATCAAATGCGATCTTCCGTGCCCTCCGTGGTGGCAACGTGTCAGGAGAGAATCAACATATGCATGCAAGCACTGAAGGACGTCTCTAAGTCCTGGTTGGTGGCCAAGATGGTTCACACTTTGTTCGAATCCATTCTCGGGAACAAAGTACTGGAGGAACGTCTCCAGAAGGCTGCGGGCAGACGACACCAGCGAGTGCGACCCGACGGCACCAGCCAGCCGCAACCCGTCAGGAGGCCCGATCCGCCGAAGCGCAAATTTGACGACATGGATTTGGGACTGCCGAACGGAGGGCCCACGCCTCCGGTCTCGTATGAGCGGTCTCGCCCACAGACCCCGGCGCTCACTCCGTCCAGAGAGATGGGCCATCCCGGCTTGACGGTGCCCCAGGGGTCACCCACGGCGCCGCGCGAAGGCAATTCTCGCAGCAACACCAGACCGACCACGCCGTTCAATGCGCAGTTCTCCCTCCCTGCCACGCCACCCGACCTCTTCCTCGTCACGCGTACCTCGCCCAACCTGTCCCCGTCGTTGTGGGAGAACTTCCAGCCGGACCAGCTGTTCCCCGATGGCACCGCCATCTTCCCGGAATTGACGTCGCCGCAGACCAACACTGTGGACCCGCAGCTCCATATGCAGCCGCACCTTCAGCAACCGCAGGCCATGGATCAACGCTCTATGATGTCGCAACCTCCGCTGCCGTCGCGAAGCCTGTCCGGGGCCCAGGGAAGTCCGGAGATTCTTTCGAACATGCCGCCAGGGATTGGCTTACAGGGTCAACAACCGCAGATGTTTGGGCTGGAGAACCAGCATGCGTGGCCGATGCAGGGACTCGATGCTCCCATCAGCGGGGCACCGATCGATGCAGCTAGCCAGGATGACAACTGGAGCAGCAGCTCTCGCAGCGGGCCTACAGCGCCGACGACTCTGAACGTTGAAGATTGGTACGTACTCATAGATAACAAACACAGTTGTAAAGCTGGGGTCAATAGCTAACTGCTACCTCTAGGTTCCAATTCTTCGGCATCAATGGCACATTTGAAATGCCGACCTAGTGCTCAGGTCATTCGTTCTTCACGACTGTTACAACCGAGATCTATTGAGTTCTATATTTATTCCGTATATATGATACGCTGCTCAGTCCCATCTGCGAGGAAAGGCGTTTGGATTGCAATTGTGTTATTCTTACTGTTGTATACCTGGTTGGGTTTAATTTGTGTTGATTGACTTGGTCTGGGGAGGGGGTATTTGCTGCATAGTTATGGTGACGATATCAAGTTCAGATGTTCAGATGAAAGGAGGGTTTACTTGGTTAGGTTGGAGAAAACCGCCCAGCATTGTTTGTGGGCGTCTGCATATTGATAGGAGGATGGCTGGATGGCGGTTTGTACATAGGAGAAGTAGTTGGAATGATCCAGCACTGGAATTGATGTCTTTGAAATTCTTCTCCGTGACACACGAGTGAGCTCTGTTACGGTACCTCTACAGCGACTTCCGAACCGCCTCAACCCTAAACGAGTCAGCATCCAACAACATAAACCAAACCATATCCACGGGGGGGGAAAAAAAAAGAGAGAGAGAGAGAGAGAGAGAGAGAGAGAGAACACATACACCAAGAACGTCCCGGCTGACACAGGCACCGCTCTGCCCAACGTCGGCCCCAGTCCCCGAAAGAACCCTCGCCAGCCATCCACACACCAGATATGCCGCACGGCATCACCCATGCCACGATAGCGTCTCTGGGCCCCGAACCCGTCCGCCTGTATGGTGCTCTTGACGACATCGAACGGATAATTCATAGCCCAGAGGATCTCGCCGGTGATGGCACCACACGCCGCGACTTTCCACCCGGGGATTTGCACCTCCTCAGTGCCATTACCAGTACCCTCCACAACCTTACCTCCATCCCCATCCCTTCTCGCCCTCCTCTCCACCCCCTCCATCAACGCCCCATAAACCGCAAACCAAATCCCATAACTATGAAACTCCCTCAACACCGTCGCCGACTGTCCGCGATACAACGCCCGTAACCCACCCCGTCTCAGGATCTGGCGCACGCAGTCCGCGGTCCCACTGTAGGTGCGTTCTGCCGGGTTCGCGGATTGCATCTGTAGACGGATCCGGATGTGTTCCATGGGCCCGGAGACGAGGCTGTTTGTGAGGCCGGCGAGGCCGCCGGAGAGGTAGGTTTGGGGGGTGGTGAGGGTGGGGATGGATAGGGTTGACTTTAGGGTTGAGGAGATGAGGTGGTAGGTTGTGTAGACTATGCTTATCTATTTGGTATGGGGTTAGTTTTGGGTTGAGGTTGGGGTGACGGGGGAGGTGGTATGCGTGGATATGGGCTGAGTTAGGGTTGAAGTTGAGGTAGGGTTAAATGCTTCAAGGTGGGATAGGATGAGGATCACTTACGCAGGCACCGACTCCTACGAACGGAGCGAGAGATCCCTGGATCGTTAGATACTCTTCACGTTGCGAGATATAGAAATACTATATCAAATACAATGTAGACAGGTCATACTTTATAAAACCCCTTCGGACCCTCCTGTTTCCATAAATTCCTTGCAATATGAACCGCGCCACCACCGACGCGGTTTTGCATGCGGACTTTGACAATGTCTAAATCGGGTCATGTTAGGGTTAGGGGCAGCAGGCACTAGGGTTGACAAGGATAAGATACGAACCGAAAGGTTGACCTGACAGGATGCATGTTAGTAACACTAAACCCAATCAGACAGAAGAGACTTGCCAATTAGCACTTGGGTGATCCCCCCGGCAGCTCCCACCACGACCTCCTTTGCGGCCGGGGAGATGCCGTTGTCGGAGGTCTGGACAAGGGGGCAGGGAGCAGTCGTCGAGAGTTCGGAGGCCATGTTCGTCTGGTCTGGTCTGTCAGAAGGAGGGGCAGGGAAACGATCTGAAAGGGACACATACATACTACATAGTTCATCGTTACTTCACACTTACCACCGGGCAAGACATGACAGCCACGAGACATCGGCATGCCAGCCGAGAGCACGACGGGGCGGAACCCCGCGGCGGAGATCGTTCTGGGGATTCCATATCTCGATGCAGGCATAAGATCCTTGCTGAAGGAATCTAGACAGTCGGGAGTCTTCCCACCGGATCCAGATATCAAAGACCGACGGCCGGGAGAGCAACCGATGGTCGACCATCGCCACGGGGGTGGTATCAAAGGGAAATTGATAAGACAGGACCATGGTCGCTGCTTTTATAGATTCCCCGTCATCCCCAACTTGTCGAGGTCAATCAGCATTGCAATTCTCTCTACATACACAATGGCTCGATTACTGGTGAAAGCCACTACTCCCCGGCCAGGACTCGTGGGACTTCCCCGGGCGAGTCCGACGGTGCTATACAAGCTCGACGGGGGGAGACGTTGGCAACACTACCGAGGAGTGGACTCGACCCTGGAGGTCAGTCCCTCCCACACTAGTACCTCTTCTTCTACCTCCTCTTCCTCTGCCTCTTCTGCCCCTCCATTGGCCGCCCTCCCCAACAGCGTCCTTCTACGCTCCCTCCTCGTCGCCGCCATCTCCTCGAAACCCTACCTTCTGGGACCGTCGCTGTGGGCATTGTCCATCCTGACGCAGCCCGGACGAGGACTCTTGCTGGACGTGGACCGCAATCCCCTTCTGCACGGCATCCTCAAACAGACCTTCTACAAGCAGTTCTGCGCGGGCGAGAACCCCGCCGAGACGCAGGTGACGCTGCGGCGGTTCAAGGAGCTCGGGTTCCGTGGTACGATCCTGACCTACGCCAAGGAGACGGTGTTTGACCATAAAACCAACACGTCGCACGGGCTGGGGATTGCCAACGATCTATCGCAGGAGAAGGCGCAGCATTGTCCGACTATTGAAGCGTGGCGGAAGGGGACGGTGGAAACGATTGATTTGTTGGGTGATGGCGATTATTTGGCCGTGAAGTATGCCTCCCTTCCTTTTCTCTCTCTGTTCTATATTCTTAGGTCTACACTTTCGAGGATAATCTCTAACTACTCTATAGACTGACCGGAGCCGGACCCACCGTCACCGAAGCGTTCTCGGCCGGTGAACTCCCTCCCGCGCAGATGCTGGATGCCCTGGAAGAGATCGGAAGCAAGTGCCAGGCACGACGGGTGCGCCTCCTGGTGGACGCGGAGTCTCAGCATTTCCAGGCGGGAATTCTACGGGTGACGCTGGACCTGATGCGGCGATACAACCGAGAGGGATTCGCCCTGGTGTACAACACCTACCAAGCATATCTCAAGTCCACCTCCGACACACTGACAAAGCACCTCGAGACAGCACAGCGCGAAGGGTTCACACTGGGCCTGAAGCTAGTGCGCGGGGCATACATCGCATCGGACAAGCGGTCGCTGATCCACGACACGAAGGCAGACACGGACCACGCCTACGACACGATCGCGCGGGGGGCGTTGAGACAGGAGATCGGCGAGTTCGGGACGCGGAAGGCGTTCCCGTCGGTGAATCTCTTCCTGGCCAGTCACAACCAGGCCAGCGTGGTGGGCGCGCATCAGCTGCATCGCCAGCGCCTGCAGGACGGGTTGCCCACGGTGCCGGTGGGATTTGCGCAGCTGCACGGCATGTCGGACGCGGTTAGCTTCGGACTGCTGAAGATGAAGGGCTCGGACGGCACGCCGGAGGTATTCAAGTGCTCGACGTGGGGGAAGATGGGCGAGTGTCTGGCATATCTGCTGCGACGGGCCATTGAGAACCGAGACGCGGTGGGGCGAACGGGGGAGGAATATCTGGCGTTGAAGAAGGAGTTGCGGCGGAGATTGGGGTGGAGGGCTGAGTACTAGACTACTAGTGTAGTGCGGGGGACGCGAGGATGCAGATAGTAAGGTATATGAGACACGATAATGACTTAACCGATTATACTTTGTCTTCTGTAACTAAACATTACTATAGTGGTGGAGTATAAATTAGGGCTTCCTGGCGGGTGCCTTCCCGATCTCCCCGCGTCGGTTCAACTTCCGTCTTCTTTCACACTTCTCTCCACTGTACAACTCTGTGCTCTGTACTATTACTCTTAACTACACCTGATTCCTCTAGTAACATGGTAACAAGTTACACACCCCCTCCCACTTCAATCCACATAGTCATGGCCAACTCAACCCTCTGCATTCTCGGCTGCGGTAAGTCCCTCCCTCGCATCCACGCCGAAAATGACCTCATCCCCTTCCCAGGCAACCTGGGTACATCCATCTTGACCAGTCTCCTCCACGCCCCGCCCACTACCGCCGCGGAGAATGCGCTACCATTCACCCACTACGTCGCCTGCGTTCGCAGCGCCACCTCCTCGCAGCGCCTGACCCAGCGGTTCCCGCAGCACTCCCAACTCACCGTCGAGCGGGACCCCGTGGCCGCCGTCACCGCCGCCGACGTGGTCATCCTGGCCATCGACCCGGCGGATATCCAGCAGGCGTTATCCCAGCCGGCGCTAGCACAGGCCTTGAAATCGAAACTCCTCGTCAGCGTGGCGGCCGGGTGGACGACCGCGCAGCTGCACGAGACCCTCGGCGACTCGACCCGAGCGATGCGCGTCGTGCGCACGCTGCCTAACATCGCGGCGCAGGTCTCGGAGTCGCTCACTGCTATTGAAGTCTCCCCTTCATCTTCTTCCGCAGAAGAAGAGAAGACCCTCAGCCTGGTCGAGCAAATCTTCACTCGCGTCGGCAAGACTATCCGGGTGGGCCCGTCGCAGATCGACGCCATCACGGCCGTGGGCGGATCGACGCCCGCCTTCTTCGCTATTATCTGCGACGCCCTGATCGACGCCGCCGTGGCCACGGGGGTTCCTCGTGACGTTGCCGGTATGACGGTCGTGCAGGCCATGAAGGGCAGCGCCGCCATGATGCAGGAGGGCGGATTGAGTCCGGCCGAGTTGCGCGATCAGGGGACTTCGCCGGCTGGTTGTACGATGGCGGGCGTGATGGCGTTGGAGGAAGGGAGTCTTCGGGGGGTGTTGGGACGGGGAATGCGAGAGGCGGTGGGGAGGGCCAGGGGGATGGGAGATCGCGATTAATTTTCTTGCTCTCTCGTTTGGAATTGGAGTATTTAGTATAGACCAGCCAGTCCTTTTACAATACAATGGAGAATGAATGTATGACATCGTGAACCCAGTTCGTAGTCGTATGTTTATCGATCTTTCTCTCATATGAGCTTGATCTACCTTAACTGATACCGATACAATGAAGGATGTAAGAAGTCCATAATCGTTAACTCTATATACAATCAGACAGAAATCTAAGCAAAAAACAACCTCAACTCCGTGTTCACCAAACAACCCACCCCAAACGCCGGAATAATCCTCAAGCACCGCCCGACCGTCGTCGACAACACATGTTTCCGAACAAACGCCATCCTCTCGGCCCAGCTGGCCGTTGGTCTTGAGAAACTATCCAACCCGACCAGATGCACCGGCGTGGCGACGACCTGCGACAACACGGGAATGGCCATTTGCGCGATGATGGTCGCTTTCTGCGAGATTTCATGCGGATGCGCTTCCCCCTTCATCTTCATCGCGAGGTCCTCGCGGGTCTCGCTCGATGCGGAGTCCAACATCCCCGACGTGGACAGGTACTCTGCGCAGCGCGGCGCCAGCGTAAACGACGCGACGATGGTGATGACGTCGCGTAGGAAAAAGGCCCCCGTGGCGAGACGTCCTCCTCCTCCTCCTATGCCTGCCGCACCGGGTTTCCGTGCCCCCGGTCGCAGCATGCCCATCTTCGAGATCTCCTTCCCGACCACTTCCTTCGACACCGTGGACACGGCCTCTTGCGCCGTCTTCGCTGCCGTCGTCACCGCCGTCGCACCCCCCGCGAACAGCTGCGCAAATCGCAGGTCTTTCCAGATTCCGAGCGGTACGTTCACGGCGACAGTGGTGGCGCTGGCCAGTAGTGCGGCATGTTGGTACTGGGCTTGCGACGACAGCGAGTCGCCGGTATTGGCAACGGTGTAGGTGGTCGCGTAGAGCGTCCAGACGATGCCGAGGGGGCGGGCGAAGGAGACGGGGGGTTTGGGCTTTGCGGGGAGAGAGGGGGAGGTATTCTTGGGAATGAGAGACTTGTCTAGCTACTAGTTAGTCGGTGTATAGCGTAGTGTCTACACTAAGATGCAGAGATGTTAGGGTTACCGATCAGAGCGATGACGGGCGAAATCAACGAGGCGGAGATGGAGGCCGCGGCGAGATCGGGCCAGAGGGAGGTCATTCTGCTGGTTTTGTTTTGACGGGGAAGTTTTCCTCGGGGTACTTCCTGTCGTTTATCTTTTTATTATCTTATTCGATCATATCTGCATGTATACACCGAGCTTCTCTCCATTTTGTGGGGATCGGCTCTCCTCCCGAGTCGGATGCCTCCCCGGCCTTTGTTACGTCGTTGCGCCGCGGTTGCTGCAGGATAAAAGGCTGGTGGTGCAGCTGGTTGGAGCTTCATTTTGTTACTTTCTACACTTACACGCTTTCATCTCATATCCCTCCTCTTTACCTCTCTCTTCACCTTACCTACACATCATGGCTAGCAGACTCATTGCTCGTCCCCGAGTTCTCCCCGCTCGGGCGCTGCAGACGCAGACTCGCGGCAAAGTGACGGCGCCTTTCCGTCTGCCCGCCGCGCGCAACGAGCCCAACGTGAGCTTCACCTCGAGATCATGAGAAAAACATCTGAGACTGATTGAACAGCCTACATACACCCGCGGCTCCCCCGAACGCGCCAAGGTCGAAGCGGCCCTCAAGGACCTCCGCGCCCGCCTGCCCGTCACAAGCGACGTCGTCTACAGCAACAAGGTGCAGGCCACCACGCAGTCGACGTCGCAGCCCCTGCCGGCCGAGCACGCCGTGCAGTTCACCAACTACCCCCATGCCTCTCCGGAGCAGGTGGCCTCGGCCATTGACGCCGCCCTCGAGGCCAAGCAGAGCTGGCAGGACACGCCGTTCGTCGACCGCGCCGCCATCTTCATGCGCGCCGCCGAGCTGGCCACCACCAAGTACCGCTACGAGCTGATCGCCGCGACGATGCTGGGGCAGGGCAAGAATGTCTGGCAGGGTGAGATTGACGCGGCGGCCGAACTGGCGGATTTCTTCCGTCTGAACTGTCACTATGCGGCGGAGATTTTGGAGAAGCAGCCTGATCGGGGGACGGACGGCATGTGGAGGTATTTCTCTCTTTCCCCGGGGTCTCATTCTGAAGAAAGGATAGAGGAGGTGGGCTAACGAGGACAGTCGCGTGGATTACCGCCCCCTGGAAGGTTTCGTCTACGCCGTCTCCCCCTTCAACTTCACTGCCCTCGGTGGCAGTCTCGTCTCCGGACCCGCTCTGATGGGCAACGTCGTGCTCTGGAAGCCCTCGCCCGCCGGTATCTACGCCAGCACGATCGTGCACCGCATCCTGCGCGAGGCCGGTCTCCCCGCGGACGTGATCCAGCTGGTGCCCGGTGACGCCGAGGAAGTGACCAACGTGGCGCTGTCACACCGCGAGTTCGCCGGCCTGAACTTCATCGGTTCGTCGGCCGTGTTCCGCCAGCTGTACGGCCGCGTGGCCCAGGGCATCGCGGCCAACACGTACCGGGAATTCCCCCGCGTGGTGGGCGAGACCAGCGGCAAGAACTTCCACCTGGTGCACCCGTCGGCGGACATCACCAACGCCGTCAACCACACCATCCGCGGCGCCTTTGAGTACCAGGGCCAGAAGTGCAGCGCCACCTCGCGACTGTACCTGCCTGCGTCCAAGGCGGACGAGTTCCTGACCCAGCTCAAGGCCGGCGTCGAGCGCATCACCATCGGCAACCCGGACAAGGACATGGGCGCGTTCATGGGCCCCGTCATCCACCGCGGCTCGTTCGAGCGCATCCGCCAGGTCATCGACGAGAGCAACGCCGACTCGTCCCTCAAGAAGCTGGTCGGCGGCACCTACGACGACTCGGTGGGCTTCTACGTGCAGCCGACCGTGTACCAGGCCTCGTCGCCGGACCACGCGCTCTTCGAGAAGGAGATCTTCGGCCCCGTGCTGGCCGTCTACGTCTACCCGGACGCGGAGTGGAGCGGGCTCCTGAAGACGGTGGACCAGTCGGGCGGTGGATTCGCGCTGACGGGCGCCATCTTCGCGCAGGACCGGAAGGCGCTGCGCGAGGCGGAGGACAAGCTGCGGTATTCCGCGGGCAACCTGTACCTGAACTGCAAGACGACGGCGGCGCTGATCGGACAGCAGTCGTTTGGTGGTGCCAGGAACAGCGGTACCAATGACCGCGCGGGCAGCTCGGATCTGCTGCGTCGGTTCACCAGCCCGAGATTGATCAAGGAGGAGTATTTCGAGATTGACGGGTTTGAGTACCCGAGCAACCAGTAATTGTACTATTTTCATGTCAAGTCATACGATTGTCGTTAGTTAGTTTCTTTGTGTTATGATGTTATCAAAATGGATTCTAGAGCGAGCTATCTGAAGCTGTCTAGTAGGAGTAGAGATGAAACTAGGGCTAAAAGCAGACTCGGGAAGCTTCCCGGTGCGGAGAGTCTCCCGATCTCCAACTGCAGCTCCATTCAGAAGTAAAGAGCTGTAGACAGTATATAAAGACTCTCTCTCTCTCTCCCTGTAACCAATTCACAATAATTCATAGTCATAACTCTCTCACCCTCAATCAGAACAGTACTACCATGGCCCCTCCCATCATCATCGTCGGCGCCGGCGCCTTCGGCCTGTCCACGGCGCTGCATCTCTCGCAGAAAGTGTCTCCCGGCGAGATTCTCGTGCTGGAGCAGGACACGCAGATGCCGCCGCGGTCGTCGGCCGCGAATGATTTGAATAAGATTGTGCGGGCGGAATATGAGGATCCCTTCTACACGGATTTGACTTTGGTATTTTCCAGCTGTCTCTTTTCTTTCGAAATTACATTTCTCCCTGCCTTCCCCGCATTGCAATGAAATCTATACTCCCACATCCCCACCAAATCACTAACTGCTAACCTCCTCTGTCTCAGAAAGCCATTTCCGCCTGGTCCGAAGGCCCCTTCGCCGGTCACTTCCACCAGACCGGATTCCTGCACTGCGTCTCCAGCAAAGCCCCCCAACCCGCCATCGACACACTGAACCGATTCCGCGCGTCCGCCGACTCGCACGCCGCCATCCACCCCCACGTCGTCTCCCTGGGGCACGACGATGCCGCGAAACCCCACCTCATGGGTCCCTACCGCGGCGCCATGCCCGGCTGGCACGGCTACCTGAACCGACTCGACGGGTGGTGCCACTCCGCGAAAGCCCTGGTCGCTGTCTACGAGGCCGTCCGCAAGGCAGGCGTACCGGTGTGGCTAGGCGCAGGGGTTCGGGAACTAGTCTATGAGTCCCCAGGCAAGGGGGCAGCCGGCAAGAAATGCACCGGCGTGAAACTCACCTCCGGCGGCTTCCTCCCTGCGCGTCAAGTCATCGTCACCGCCGGCGCAGGCGTCTCTCCTCTCCTCCCTTCCCTGAACCGACAAATCACCGCAAAGGCCTGGTCCGTGGCACACATCCAACTGACGCCCACCGAGGCGGCCCAACTCCGCGGTCTCCCGGTGACATACGCGCGCGATCTCGGCTTCTTCTTCGAACCCGACACGGACGACAACCTGCTCAAGATGTGTCCGATGGGCGGAGGGATCGTGAACACCGACTCTACCACGGGCGTCTCACGCCCGGACTATGAACCGTTCCTGCCGCGCGAAGACCAAGCGAAGATGCGGGCGTTGTTGAAACAAACGTTCCCGGACTTGGCGGATCGGCCGTTCGTACGGCCCATGCTGTGCTGGTTCGCGGATACGAAGGATAGTGATTTCATTGTTGATTATGTGCCGGGCAGTGAGGAGAGCGTGGTGGTTGTTTCTGGGGATTCGGGGCATGGGATGAAACTGTTTCCGTTGGTTGGGGAGTGGGTGGTTGATTTGCTGGGGGGGAAGAAGGTGGAGAGATGGGCGTGGAAGGAGCAGGATGGTGGAGAGTGGAAGGGGGAGAGTAGTTGGCGGTTGGGCAGTTCGATGGAGCTGAGGGATTTGAAGAAGGAGGGAACTCAGGGGAGGGCGAAGTTGTAGATTTGATCTCTGTTGATGTTTTGTCTTGATCTCTTGTGGACTCTGCTCTCTTAACATGGCCATGATATGACACTGATTGTACGTGGATTGGAATACATCTCACTCTAGACTATTTTCTCCTAACACGACTATGACATCGACAGATATTGACAACAGACAAAATGCTAGGACATAAGATATCATTCATACCATACATACACCCAATCAATCTACATCACCAAATACTATTCTCCGTCACCGCATGCGCTATCCAATCCACATCCCCGGTGTCGATCGACTCTGCCACCGCCAGAATCTCCGCCGTCGTCAGCCCCTCTGGCATCCCGCACTCCATCTGCGGCGACGGCATACCCGTGCCGTCGTCCAGCTGTCCCAGCGTCCCTCGCAGCTGCTCCAGCTCGCCGCGATGGAACGCCGCGATGCGGTTGCCGCGCGCCACCATCTCATCAAGGATCGGCGCCCCCTGGTCCAGCCAGCTGGGCCCCGGGTCGAGCAGTCCGGCTGTCGCGGGTCCCGCAGCCAGCAGGATGACGCTGGATACGAACGTCGATTCGAGGTCGAAGGGGAGGAAGCTATCTGTTCAGGATTTCAATTAGTTTGACGGCCTTCTATTGCAAAGGGAGGGGAGAAAAGTACCGAGGAGATTCTGTTCGTGTAGACTAGCCAGGATATTCAGCATCTGTTGCGCCGAGTCCAGACACACTTGTAGCAGCTTGCGCACCGTCGGTGACGATTGCAGCGCCATGCAGCGCTCAGGAGACTGAAGACGGATTTTGAGAGCGCAGAACAGTAACGGCCGGGTGGCCAGGACGATGCACTGGTCCGTTAGACATGTCTTTCTCAAAGCATTAGGAAAAATACCTGATGGTAAAGCAAATGTAGATGGGCTGACAGCCTCGAGACACCGCTGATAGATGCCTCCTCTAGCCGCAAATCGTGTGACTGTCGCAGCTCGTTCGCGAGGTCCGCCGTGCTAGCCAGCGCCGTTTTGGTGCGCACCAGGAATTTCCGATTTAACCGACCGTCAGGCCCGTAGACCGCTAATAATGGTCAGAAACACATCTGAGAAAGACACCGACAACAGACTTACTGCGGTTGATCTCTGCGATGATTTGACACATCTTGATCTGCATGCTCAGCGCCGCCGCCCGCTGCGGCGAACCCGGGTACGACGGCATCAGATCGTACACCTGGTCATCCTGGATGGACTGTGGCAATCCCATCAGCGAGGTCATCTGCCGGTCCAGGATATAGATCGTCCACCAGATACGGCGGCATCGCTGCACGGTAGCGTACCCGAGATGCTCCGGCATGTTGGTGTGCATGCCCTGCGCCAGGGCTATCCGCAGGGCTTGTCCAATCTATGCGGTTAGCTTCTAGTCGACGAAGCGGAAGGTGAAACGGAACATACATAGTCATACGCGCAGTTCCGGAAGTCCATCGACTGTAGATACAACGCGATGCAGCAGAGGATCTCGGTGGCGACGATGGGATCGCGAGACAGCCGCGTCGTATCGGGCAGCAGCTGCAGCGCCTTGATGAAGAACTCACACCCCGGCGGACGACCGTCCTGTGCCTTTTGCACGACAAAAGCCTTGCCGAAGCCCAGGATGAGCAGGTAGTGGATATACCAGAGCCCCGACGTGGCCATCTGCCGGTGCGGGTCCTCGTGGAAGGCGTATAGCCCGCCCATAAAGGTCTCCTCATCGAACAGATGGAACAACTGGCCGGCGTGGAACTTGACGGCCGTGATGAGGTACAGGGAGAAATCGAGGGTGGGGGCCATGGGCAGCTCGGGTATGCCCAGTCGCATCCCGTCCCATCCCAGATCATACGCGGTCCCGTCGAAGTTCAGACTCCCCGTGGGCAGTGGGGACTGATAGAGGTGCTCGTGGGTCATACTGAGGATCTTGCGGGCAAAAGACCAGTTGGAGGACGTTCCTAGATAGACTGGACGGTGAGCTGCATTTCTACGAGGGGTTACAACGGCAGGAAGAGACTTACAGGTCCGCCCGGTGGCCGACGTCATGAAGGTCGACGGCCCGCTGGATAGGGGGTTGGTCAAGTCGTTGGTTTCGATATTAGGCGGATCAGTGAGAATGGTTTCTACGGATTGTCAGTATGCCATATGTCAGACTCCAGGAGACGATGGATGGGACCTACCATCATCAGGAATCGGGTCGGGTTCGTGACTCTGCGGACTAAAAATCTCATCGCCGCGTTCTAACTGGGCGACGCGAGCCTGGAGATCCTCGATGTACCCCCTGGTTACCAAGACTTTCTGCTCGCGGTCATCAAAGGTGCAGGTTAATTTGCGTTTGTTGCACGTGCTACAAGGCTGCGAACCCGAGCATTTGATCTTCTGGCGACGACACCGTTGGCAGCTTCAGTTGCAAACGACAAGGATAGTTAGCGGTGAGGGAGAAACCGGGAGAAGAGTAAAACAAAAGCCACGTACGCATTGGATGACCGCTTCTTGACCCTGCGTGGTGCCTCCATGGCTCTGGAACGATGAATGAGAGTCATTGTTGCGACCGAACACCTTTGAGATGGCGATGAAGCCATTGAGCGGCGGCGATAGGAAAAATGCGGGGTTGGCGATAGACCGTCTCCGCAGTGGGTCGTGTCGCTGCGTCTTATCTCGTGTTACTTGATAGTTACTTCGCTTGTCCTTGGTCCCTGGTTCAAGATTGTAGGGCCGGGTTCGTATCCGGTCGCTAGATCTCCACCTCCTGCAACGTCGGGGGGCTGGCCGAGATAGCAAGGAGATAATGCGTAGTCGGCGATCCAATCCTTGGCCGTGCTCCAGGATGCGTTGGCGTCACTAAAGATAGCCGAGACGGCCATGGCGCAAAGCCCCCTTCCGGGGAAATAGATTGGGAAATAGATTGCACTGCCGGCTGTTGAGGGATTGACATTTGGCAGCGTGGAGAGTCGATCTTCCAAGGCATTTTGCGGGGGAGTCATCACCTGACAGGCCAGGACACGTTGTCTTTAGACCGAGATTATTTTTTAATATGTACATACCTCCTCCGGTGTACACCGTAGTGTTTTTGTTTGTTTCTTTGTTTGTTGGTCACAGATAGGAATATATATATCTGTACATTCGGGAGATTGATAGAGGGAAGAACTTGGATTTAAGATTTCTAGTGGTAACAACACCCGATGGTGTAATTTGAACTCAGGTTCGCATAATAACCCTGGACCTACGTTCTATAGTATCAACCCTCCAAAAAAAAAAAAAAAAAAAACTGTCACCAAAGATCTTATTCATACAAAACAACACTGAAACAATGTTTATCCATAAATTCGTCAGTATGTTACATTCGAGACAAAGCAAAGCTAATTGTAACTAGGACATGCTCGACCATTCTCAAGTCGACTGCCGTGAATCCGGTCGATTGCCAGTCCACAACATCCCCCACTGGAGATAACAGTCAGACTCGTCGGTCTTCGACATATAGCTCAGGACGCCGACGATCTCTCGCATCGATAAAGACACTGCCACTGGCAGGATGACCGCCCCCGCCTCGTCTAACCTCGTAGTAGACGATCCGGGGTTGAGGGAGGCCGTTCCGGTTCAGTTCATCGACGGCGGTGTCCCGGTGACTCGGCAATGCCATTCGACCCTGGTACAGAGGCACAACAATATAAGTCCTACTGTGACTATGCGGCAGAGATTGATAATAACGGTAGTACTCGTCCACAAAGTCGTCCATTCTGTTGCGCACGTTATTCAAACCGGCACGCGGGTCCCGAGTCGGGAAGGGGGGGAATGTGGGCGAGCACGGCGGCCCAATCCGAGACCATCAGAACTACAAGTCCACCGTTGAGGTTACTGGTCCCGATAGAGTTCATCCGATGGGTTTGGGAGAATTGCATGGCTACCACCCGATTTGGGTTCACCTGGAGTGCCTCTCGCATATACAGCGCATCTTGGAAAAGCGAGGCGGGATAGTCAGCCGAGCGGCGGCGATAGTTAGACATGATGGACGGTGGCAGGTGCGGTGAGTCATCAGTTGTGGGCTTGGTAGCCTGTTTCCGTGACGAATCTGATGTCGACCTGGCAGTGCATCATGCGATTGAGTATGGAGTGTCATCTTACTTTTATGCACCATGGTAGGAGAGGCAAACAGGGATCCTGGCAACCCAGCTAGACAACATCTTCCGGAATGAAGTGAAGAAGCAGCTTTGTTCCGGTAGAAGATATCAGGGGTTGGATTTGCGTGGAGGACAACGTAAAAGTCCGATAACCCGGGGCTGCCGATGGCCAGCACCGTTGGGTTGGTAGTCTGCCTGTTCGAATGCATTGCTCTAATATCAGCTCCATACTTGGAAGTTTCTGTTGGAGTTAGCTAGGTAGATAAAATTGATAAAACATGTCGTATACTGCTATACGGAAGAGTCCCCTTTGGTGAGCTGGTTGTATGATATGCTTCCTGTCGGGGAGGATACCGGGATTTGAATAAGGACTGCCGTATCGAGCGGTAATTCCCGCGTGTTGGTCGACATGTTGATAGAGCGACTCTCTTGATGATGCTTGCCTGAACGGTAGGAGAGAGGAAGTGCGAAGTGCCTCAGGTATTCAGGTATTCAGGCACCTTGCTGCCTCAGGTGTACCTTGTACCCGAAAGAGCACTAGCGGATGACGACATCGCCTTCCAGGCCCATCCACCAATAAGATCAGTTCTGGTGGGCCCAACCACCTGCAGTCCCGTGATTTGACTCTGGGGAAGACAATTCGTGATTCTTCTTCTTCTGCCATCTTTCATTCCTTCATTCCTGCATTCCTCATTCATCCTCTCCTTCATCCCCTTTTTACGGCCATTGTCTCTTCTTCCCGTCTGCATTGGTGTTGCCATCCACCTCCCGTTGAACTTGTTGTGTCTCTGACTCACTTCCCGTCCCGTCCCCGCAGCGATGTCGGCCTCAGGATCCGGTGCGCCTCTAAAGAAGGCTTATCCTCACGTCGACCTCGAGGGCCACAATCTCCCTCCCTCGCCGGCTCCCTCCAGTCCGCATGCCGGTAGACGCTATAACATCGCGACGGAGTTAGTCTACACCGATAGCAATGACCAGTACAACGCCAGCAGCGTTCCCATCTACCAGGTATGTTCCGCATGACATGAATGGCACCCATTGCCTGGAAACTCTTTCGTTGTCGATCTCGGTCGGCCATCCTATCGAATTGATATTAATTGTAGCTTGAACAGAGCGCCACCTTCAAGCAAACGTCCGGCGACGGCGGCGGCGAATATGACTACACCCGCTCGGGAAACCCCACGAGAACGCACCTGGAACGGCACCTGGCCAAGGTCATGTCGGCCCAGCGGGCTCTCGTCGTCTCCTCCGGTATGGCCGCGTTGGATGTGATCACCCGACTTCTGCGTCCCGGCGACGAGGTGGTGACCGGCGACGATCTCTACGGCGGCACGAACCGTCTTCTCAAGTACCTGTCCACGAACGGTGGAATCGTCGTGCACCACGTCGACACCACGCGGCCGGAGAAGGTGCGCGAGGTCCTGAGTGAGAAGACCACCATGGTTCTGCTGGAGACGCCGACCAACCCGCTTATCAAGGTGGTCGACATCCCGCAGATCGCCGCGGCGGCCCACGAGGCCAACCCCGCCTCCCTGGTCGTGGCGGATAACACCATGATGTCGTTCCTTCTCAACCCCTTGGAGCTGGGCGCGGATATCGTGTACGAGAGCGGAACCAAATACCTGTCGGGCCACCACGACCTGATGGCGGGCGTGATCGCCGTCAACGACCAGAAGCTGGGCGAGCGACTGTACTTCCCCATCAATGCGTCCGGCTGCGGACTGTCGCCCTTCGATTCGTGGCTGCTGATGCGCGGCGTGAAGACCCTCAAGGTGCGCATGGACCAGCAGCAGTCCAACGCGCAGCGCATCGCCGAATTCCTCGAGTCGCACGGCTTCAAGGTGCGCTACCCGGGTCTGCGGTCGCACCCGCAATACGACCTGCACCACTCCATGGCTCGCGGATCCGGGGCGGTTCTCTCGTTCGAGACGGGCGACGTGGGCGTGAGCGAGCGGATCGTCGAGAGCGCCAAGCTCTGGGCGATCAGTGTCAGTTTCGGGTGTGTGAACAGCTTGATCAGTATGCCCTGTCGCATGAGTCATGCCAGCATCGACGCGAAGACGCGGGCGGAGCGCGCGATGCCGGAGGATCTCATCCGACTCTGCGTGGGCATTGAGGATGCGGATGACTTGATTGATGATTTGCAACGAGCGGTAAGTTTTGACTAAGAGGTCAGATTGGGCTGAATGCAGGCTAACGTGTCGATAGTTGGTGCAAGCCGGAGCCGTCAACGTGACGCTGGATGATTTCCAGGCGAACACGACTGTTTAACGGGCGATGTATAGATGATTGGGATTAATGGCGTTGGGCGAACAGCAGAAAAGAAGTTTTTATATATCGTACATACAACTTATCTTCATATTCTCATGTTCTCATGTTTTCCTGAAATGTAGAGGGATATACGCTCAGCCGCGGCCAATCAGAGGCGGCTGATTGATCCGGCATCGGAGCGACTCCGGCTTATTCTCGTCCGTCATTTTTGTGATCTCATTTCCTTCCTGATTGTCCTTTCTGTCAGTCCTTCTTTGTGTTCTGCTTTTTCGTTTTTCTTTTCCTTCTTGTTATCCTTTCTTGTATAGACAATGCCCCAAAATGCCCTCTCAGATACCCCCGTCGTACCTGCCCTTTCGCCCAGCTGGAACACTCGCCAGCTGGGGTCGCGCTTTGGCGTCGACGTCGCCAGCGCCGCTACGGCTGGAGCTTTGACGTGTCCAGCCATCACCGTCATCGACCGGTATTATTATACCTCGGGTCCAGAATGTTGATCTTTCAACGTAAAAACCAGAAACTAACGCTTTGGTTTTACAGTGCCATCATCGAAAAAGCTGCCAAAGGCATCCCCATCCGTCAGACCATCACCTCCTGCTTCCGATCCATGATCTCCCATCCCGGCGGCTTCTTCCTCAGCACCCCTTTCCTGCTCATCTACACCCTCTACACCTCGACCTACCTGACCGCCAACGCCATTGACACCGTCACCTCGACCCTGCGCAACCAGTCTTTCTCGACAGTGTTCCCCGGGACCGCCAAGTTCATCACCACGACCACCGTAAACATGGGGATATGCGTCTACAAAGACGCGCGATTTGCTAAGATATTCGGCGCCAATCCTCCTCCCTCTTCGTCCCCGTCCACTGGACAGTCGTCGTCGCAACCCCGGTCGCCTCCCCAACCACGCATCCCCCAACAATCACCGGCCTCCTGCCACCCCCCGGCCAACAGCACGACCAAGGTGCCCCGGACCTCGTTCGCGCTGTTCTGCCTGCGCGACAGCATCACGATCTTCGCGTCCTTCAACGTCCCAGCGCTCGTCAGCCCCTGGATCCCCGACGTCGTGGCGTCCTCGCCGCGCGCCAAATCCACCATGGCGCAGTTCGCCTGTCCGGCGCTAATGCAGTTCGCTAGTACCCCTATGCACCTGCTCGGTCTGGATCTGTATAACCGGCAGGACGCCCGGCTGGGATGGCGGGAGCGAGCGTTGCGCATCCGGCGCGACTACGTGCCCAGTTGCTTCGCGCGCATGGGCAAGATCGTGCCGGCGTACGGGGTAGGCGGGGTGGCAAATGTGCGGTTGAGAGAATGGGGGATGGATTTGCTGGAAGGGAAGTGATGCCCTTTACTTTCTCGCGTTTGATCTCCAATGCACTCTTTGGGTGTAGGCGATCGGGGTGCGACGATGATGATGATGACAGGTGTGGTTGGTGAGTTGGTGATTTAAACTCTCTACTCTTACAATTCGTTTCACATACTCTTGGATCTAGGGATTCGGTTAATGGCGTTTAGACATGACTTGACATGGTTTGGCGTTGGTGGGTGCATATATTCATTTTCATTGCTTTCTTCCCTTCGGGTTCAAGTATTTTATATAGTACCGTCTTACTTGGCACAGCACCGAGCATAGGTAATCAGTCATGAGATAGATTAATAGAATCTAGACGAGGTATCTCATCATACCATATATCATATCGGATTATTTTTAAAACATCCTCTTTATCGAAGGCAAACATCATCCTTTCACTACATACAAATCATTTACATACTATGCAAGACGAAGAATGATCACCACGAAAATGTCTCCGTATGCAAAACCACATCTCCTCCATCCCCCCGTCTCTGCGCATCCGCCGCTGCATTCCGGACATCAAAAAGCATCGACGCCGGTCCGCACGCATAGATCGCCACCTTCTTGTTCTTCTCCTGCTCCAAGACCTCTGCAATCCACGCCGGAAGGTCCGGTCGTCCGGCGTAGAACATCCCCGTCTGTGTCGACGTCTCGCGATCCGTTCCTCTTCCTGCGTCCTTCCTGTCGGCGTCTGTGTCGTCCGGCGCGAGGAGCTCGATGTCCGGTTCTAGCTCTTTGTCTCTTCTTAGGTCTTGCTCTCTGGCCCCATCAGTTGTTTGAGTCTGTTTCTGGGCCTGTTTGCCCTGATAGAGAGACGAAGAAGTTGATGAAGAGGGAGAGGTGGGGGAGGAGACAGAGGTGTCATGGATATCCACAACCACATTTCCCTCCTGCTTCAAATCCCCAGACGAAGAAGTGGAAGATGATGATGAAATCAAAACCTCGCTCTCCTCCTGAAACCACCGCGCCATGGCCGTCGATCGACACGCAAACACCACTTTCACTGCTCCATCCGCTCGTCTGGAGGACGATGACCTCAACCGCAAGGCTTCAGCTAACATGCCTAACGCGAACCCACCGCCGGAACCACCTGCCACTATGACCACGCTGTCGGCCTCAGCATTGGTATCAACATCAGCATCATTTTGGCTCCTAACCCCAACCCCAGTCCCACCGTACGGCCCTTCCAAAAGCACCGTACACCTCCAAACCCCACCCGTCGCATGCCTCGCCAACGCCTCCAACCGTGCCGTGAGACCCTGATGCGGTCGAACAAAGAACACCAACTGCGAAGGCTTCCCCAGAGTATCCGGGTCATGAGCCAACGAGGCGATGGTGAACGGGTGCGCGGTGAGAGCGTGTAGACCGAGTTTGCTCGGGGCGAGGAAGCGCAGGAAGAGGTGTTGGCCAGGTCGCCAGGTCGTGAGCGTCACGGTGGGGATGGTGATGCGGAGGAGACCGCAGGGGAGGGGGGTGACGGTGGCGTGGTGTCGGCCGTGGATGAGGTGCGTGCGGATTTGGGCGGAGAGGAGGGAGAGGACGTAGATTGCGCCGGTGGCGATGAAGTAGTCCCTGTTGGATTCATCTTGGGTTAGAGTGGGAGATGTTGGGTAGAAAGTGGAGGGAGTAGATGGATGGGACATACCACGAAGAGAGACGAAAGTCGCAATGCAGAAAGAAGAAGAGAACGAAGACGAGAGCGGCGAGGAGATGCGTGGCTTTGAAGAACTCGTAGTATCGATTCCTGTTTTACACTATTAGCACTGACTATTCGTCTCCCGTTCCATACAGATTGCCCTAGATGATAGATGAGTTCAAAGAAAGCCAACATACCGAATCGAGGGCAACGACATGACCGTCAAATAAGTCTGAAAGATCAACGCCACGACGCCCGTCCAGTAAGCGATACTCGTGTTATACTGCTTGACCATATCACCCTTCCAGATATGGAAGATGATGAAGGGGAACGTGTGGATGAGAGCCAGCACGAACATGGCGTAGCTGGTCCAGTGATGAAAGACCTAGATATGCCATTGCCACGAGTCAGTCCTAATAATTCTCTAGATCCAACTTGCCCTCTATCAACATACCTGGAGCTTCTCATGCGATACACCCGTCAATGCCGATATGAGATTGGCTTTGGTGCTCAGAGCCCTAGATAGCATCAACACCCACTACCATCCATCCCTCTATCCCATATCCTCAGGATCATCAACTCACAGCACAAACGGCAACAAAGCCAACGCCATCCATCCCGTCCTCGTCGCAATAGGCGGACTACTTCCATACGAGAGCTCCCTCGTATTCGGCCAGTAGTAGGGCTTCGGACCCAAAGTCATCGCTAGTAGGTAACTCAAGTCAACACTCGAACCAAACACCCCACACATATCAAGAGCACTACCCCCTGGGCAAACAAACCAGCAAAAAACACAAACCCCACACATCCCAACCCGATCACGCCCAGCGACGGCGACCAGTACCGCAAAACAGGCAGTCGAAATGACCTATATGAAAGATAGCGGCCCGTCGCGGTGGCCTTCCGCCAGGGATAGCTCCGTCTGAGGGAGCTCGGGGCGTAGAGAGATAGGAAATGTAAGATGGTGAATAGGCCGACCGTGGCAATTAGGAAGTAGACGGTGTTAAGCGCGTAGACGTGGTCTGCTTCGTACCTGTTCTCGTCGTCTCATTTCATCTTGCGTCAGTTGGTCTGCTTTGTGGTTGTTGGGTACTGACGGGGAGGAGGAGACGTACCAGTATCGCCAGTGTCCAGACCGATATGCACATTGTTCTGGAGTCAGTTCACACTCGTCTGCCCGCGACGAATGTAGCCAGACCGGTTGGTCCAGCCATGGGAGGCCGGACCCCGATCCGTCCGCATGATCCATATGCATTGTCGATGGCCGTCTGTCGTCTCCGGACTTCGAGAGTGGCCGGCCATCCAAGGCATCGGGCACGGATCGTGTTGAATAAAAGGCAGGATAGACGGTCTCTCAAGTCGTGTCATCGTGATAGACAGCCGTGCTGATTGGTCGACGGCTGCTCGCAATTGAGCAGATTTCTGGAGAGGTGGAAACGGGCTAACAGAGAGCTAAAAGAGGGCTAAAAGAGGGTGTGAGCACATTTGCGTGCATTCTGCAGGGGGGACGGGATCCTTGCCCAGATGTCATTCAGTTACTATAATCTAACGGGGAATAAAGATATTCACTCATCATTCGTCGATGCCACTGCCTTTGCTGTCGGTACTAGTTACTCTGCAGCGACACCATGGCCGACACTGGCATGGGATACGACGCCTGCTCCGATTCCTCTCCACTATCACCCCATATGCCGTGGTCGTGCAGGGCCTGATACCCTCCCCGGAGACTGTCTGCCTCGATCCCCTTGGCCCGCAGCACGCTGGTGGCCACTCGGGCCGTGTCCCCATTGTAGCAAATCACCAACACATGATGGCCTTGCAGGGTGCTAATCACGTTAGCCTGGGCGTCCGTGAACAAGGCCTCTAGCTCCCGCCACTGATTCTCAAGCACGCGTGGGTTGGAGAACGGTTTGGGGGTGTGCGAGTCTAGATTCTGCAGTGGGATGTTCACCGATCCCGGCAGATGCCAGGCGGAGAAATCCACCGCGGTTCGCAGGTCGAGGACGCAGCACGCTGGCCGCAGGGCCATGCTGCTCAGCAAACTCTGTGTCAGCGCCTTGGGAGGCTCGTAGAAATGAGTGAAAAGCACCACCGGGCTTCGCTCCCAGCTCTCGTCGTATCGGTAAAGATCCACTTTGGTGAGGTGCTGGACAGGAAATCAATCAGCATCAGTCGCTACAACAGACATGGAAGAACGTACCTCATTTTGGATAGGGTGGAATTTATCCGCCCCAAGATTGCTAAAGTACTCGCCAATGTACTGATACGGCAGGTCGCAGCACAGAAACACGCAGTGGACGGTACCATCAGGGCCTGCCAACTCGCACAGGGTGCCGGCAGCCTGACGCTTTTCAATCATCTGGAAGAGTCCCTTCAAGTTGAATCCCGAAGAAGGTCCACACACGATGCCCTCCCGACACAAGTCCAAGGACAGCGAGAACGAGTCAAAGGAGTTCACTTCTTCGATTACGTCGACTGCAGACTTCCAAGGGAACTCGACGGGTTTCATGAGAGCAAAGGATCTTGGACCAGGCACCCGGTCTCCCGGGGCAGTGCAAACCCCCAGCCGGAGCACAGATGGCTTGGTGTCCTTGAAGTATGTCCCTAGACCCGTCATCGTTCCGGATGTGCCCATGCCCGCGCAGAGTACCGTGATCTCTGGTAGCTGCTTGTATATCTGTGGCCCGGTCCAACGAATATGGGACTGCCAGTTGTCGTCATTCTCGTACTGGTTGGGGTTGAGGATCTGTTCGGACTGTAGGGCCCTGTTTCGGGCACTTTGGATGCCGCCTCGTTCGTCGAAGGGCTCGGGTTGCGAGGGGCCACCAAACAGAGTGATATTGAGACCGAAGAACTGCATCAGTCTCAGCTTGGCCTCGCTGGTCTTGTTACTGAGGAAGGCGCGGGTGTCGTTGATGCCATGCATGACCCGAGCGATCATTGACATCGAGATCACTGTGGAACCGGAGCTGTACTCGATTATGGTACCCGTTTTCCCCGGTACCACACTCGATTCGAGCATATTCATAGCTATGGGCCGCTAGATTAGTAGGACACCATCGAACGTCCCGACAGGTACATACCGGGCATTGCTTTGACATTATTGGCCGGGTGCATGGTCATCATCTTCGCATAGATGCGTACACCATCTTGATGGTAAGGGTTCAGATGCTCGGGCAGCTCAACCAATGGTAAAGGAGGCTGCGAGTCGGGATCGAAGTATTTCTTCAGAGAATCCGGACCAAAGTACACATTGCGTTCGTTGAGGTTAGACATCGTGGCACAAATGCACTGGATGCAAGGGAGGGAATATCTGCAAGGGCTCCAGTGACAGATCAATCAGGCTACATGGAGGGGCAATGGCCTCAAGTTATAGTTCTGCAGCAACCCCTCCGTGGTGCATATTGTTCCTTCGTGACGGGCTGCGTGGTGCTCTGACCCACATGCCAGTAGACTCCTGCATCGTATAGTCACATTTCCCCTAGAGGAAATCCCCGGGGATGAGGAAGCGCCATTTCCCGCCTGACAAAAGTGATCGGAGCGCCATCGAGGGTGGGATATTTCTCAGAGTGGAAGCCGTGGCCGAATTAGGATGGCGAAGAAAAGGGGAATAAAGTTAGTTGCCATGCCCTCAGGGTGTCAAGCTGGGTGGGATCTTCACAGTCCAGCCTCCTATAGATAGTAAGTCAGGCCAGGACAGGTAAGATCTACGCACGGTCATACCGCAAGGTCCTTGGAAAGACACTGGATAGCACTTTCACACCACAGGTCCTCAAAAGCCACGCCAATCCATGTCGACATACTTCCTTGGCAAGCCATGCATGGTGAGTACCTTGTTGAGTCTTTTTGAGCAGGTTTGCGGCCGGGATGCTGATCCCTTCCAGAACCCTAACCGGCCGTATCAACACGTCTAGTCCGAGACCCTCTTTCACTTGGCGGACTCTTCAAGGTTAATTTGATCTTCATGAATATCCTCGCTTAGCATTGCTCAACATGTTCCCACCGGTCGGCGGTCCTCACGACCTCCCCACGGTCTCGCGGCCTTAAAGGGAATAATGGCCCTCGGCATTCAGAAGCTGATCATTCCCAAACATCGGTTAAGGGTACACAACGACAACGATGACTGGAACTGTCCTCGAGCCCAAGGCAAATGCGTCCGACCTGTCGGACTCGTCTGTGACTGCTGACACAGATGGTGAGTCCAAGCCTTCTGTGCACGTCTTCAATGAACAGACCAACTATGTGCCAAAGAGCACCATCATCACGGTACGTAGCCACCAGGTCCCTAACTCAGCACTAGACTGACAATGCAGATATTTCTGGCCTGTTCGACGGTCGACCTCATAGCCTTGATGGATCAAACTACCCTAGCCGCCAGTTTGTCTATCATTGGCAATGCTTTGCATGCCAGTGACCAGACTTCGTGGATATCCGGTGGTTACTTTGTGTAGGCCAACCCTTCTCACCGCGAACAGAGAAGATATTATCTAACATTCGCTAGTACATCCACCTGCTTTCAACTTTTGTATGGTCGACTCTCCGACGTCTGGTCACGCAAACTGGTCCTCTTTGTCGGCCTGGGTATCTTCTTTTTCGGATCCTTGGCCGCCTCGCTGGCTCAAACCGCAACCCAGCTCATCATCTTCCGAGCCTTCACCGGTGTCGGCGGTGGTGGGCTCATGACCGTCGCGCAGATGATTGTCAGCGACGTAGTTCCGCTGCGTGAAAGAGGCAAATACCAAGGGATTCTCGGTGCGGTGGTCGCCATCGCCAACGGTATCGGTCCGGTAATTGGAGGTGCCCTGGCCTCAATCAACGAAGATTCGTGGCGGTGGATCTTCCGTCTCAATCTTCCCCTCACTGCAATTACTACCCTGAGCGTGCTCTTCTTCATGCCACTGCGCAAGGTCACCGGTGATTGGAAGGTCAAACTCAAGGCGATTGACTTCTTTGGCGTCGTTCTCGCCCTCGGTGGCACCGCCGTGCTGCTGCTAGGTTTGACCTGGGGCGGAGGCGAGTACCCCTGGCAGTCGGCACATGTAATCACCACTCTTGTTGTGGGTTTTGCCATATGCGTTGCGTTCGTCCTTTGGCAGTGGAAAGGCACATCGGTGCCCCTGGTGCCAATGCGGATCTTCACTTCGCGCATTGTCAATGGCGCGTGCCTCACCATGTTCGTGAACGGATGGAACTTCCTCGTTCAGGTTTACTACATACCCACTTTCTATCAATTAGTCTTCGAGTATTCCACTGTAAAGGCGGGTGCGATGCTCCTACCTATCACTCTGATGCAAAGTAACTCCCATCCCCGTTTCCCACCCCCGCTTTAATCTACGGGACTGACATCCTCAAGCCGTTAGCAGTACAGTCTCAGGTCTCGTGGTCCACTGGGTAGGCCGATATAGAGAATGCATACTCTTTGGCTGGATGATCTGGGCCGTTGGGTTAGGCCTCTTCTCCACCTTGGACAAATCTTCTGGGCTGGGGAAGCAGATTGGATATGGTATATTGACCGGCGTGGGAGTGGGAAATACCTTGCAACCGTGAAGTTTCGACCTGAAAATCGTCGCATGAAACATGGCTGACCGGTACAACAGGGCCCTCATAGCCGTACAGGCTGGAGTTGACCGACGACAAATGGCCGTTGTCACTTCATTCCGAAAGTATGTCTGTCCTTCCCCACTACCGTGAGCCACCAATGTTAACCAGCTCGACAGCTTCATCCGAAACCTGGGCGGTACGCTTGGCCTCGCGATTGCCGGGACCATCATGTAAGTGCTGAGTATCCCAATCGACAGATTGCAAACACTCATGGTCTCCAGAAACAACCTCATTTCCTCCGCGGTGTCTTCTCTGGGTCTAAGTGACTCCGAAAAACGGTCGTTCCTGTCGAGTCCCCAGAACTATCTATCCCAACTCCCTGCCGAGGAAGCCGATCATGCCCGCGCCTTATTGATACCGGCGTATCAAAAAGGATTTCGCATTATATTCATTATCGGTGCGGCTTTATCAGCACTAGCTTTTGTCTTGGCTGCTTGGTTAATGCCCCAAGTGTCGTTGAATCGGGATGATGACGAGAAACTGAAACAGGAGGGAAGAGATAGAATCAAGGGAGAGAGCCCAGACGAAGAGAAGAGAAACTAACGCGAAGAAGATTGAATAGAAAAGCAAGTTGTATTAATTCAGTGATGAAGGCAGCTCGAGTCATTATCCAAAGGATTGTCATATCTCATCACATCATCAATGTCAGTCCCAGGCAACCAAAAGAAAAGAGAGTAGAAAAACATCCAACCCCCTTTTGTTTACCCCATTCGCCATAAACGCCAATACTATGATAGAACATTAGTCCAAAAGAGTTGTGTGGGGAGGTCAGAATCATTAGTGTGCCCCAAAGGCAGAAAGAAAGGCAAATAACAAATGCAAAATGGAGACGCTAGAACGTAGAAACCTCAACCGTCCTCGATGACAATCGTTTGCTCAACGAGCCAGTTGACGAAAGCCTGTCCTTCTATTTTCCACCGCCCTTCATGCCACACTTCATTCAGCCAGTAATTGCAACCCTTCCCCTGCAGTTTTAGAATTCGGCCTTTGCGTTCTGTCATTGTGAAGTCGTCATTGACATGTAATGCACCGACGCCGACCCCTGAGGTGTCTTGACGCATATTCCATTCACGTTCTGCTTTCTCACCAGCACGGCGTGCCACATCTTCTTCATCCACGTCTTGGTAGAGCTCGCATTTAGTGCATTCCGAACACCGAGATCCCGGTGTTAGCCGGAAATGTTCGCAGAAATGACTGTACCCTTCCCCTTCAGCATCGTCTTCATCCGGATCCAGTTCTTCATTCTGTCCTTCAAGCCTCGGTGC
Source organism: Aspergillus ostianus (assembly GCA_025592935.1). Classification (NCBI taxonomy): domain Eukaryota; kingdom Fungi; phylum Ascomycota; class Eurotiomycetes; order Eurotiales; family Aspergillaceae; genus Aspergillus; species Aspergillus ostianus. Next base: position 63,040 of record JANFQY010000014.1, on the reverse strand, counting down.
GCCCCTCCCCATAGGAAAGATATTTGCTTGATTTAACATCCCTCCTTCCTGACGCCGCCCAGCACGGCCCCATCGAAACACCGAATTCAAAGGAGGATTCAGGCCCTTGCGGCAGAGATAACACATCGAATAGCCACACACGCAGGTCAGCTTGTTACAACCTGAAGACTTGACGAATGACATTCCACACCGAGGACAGGTGCGCTTCACGGCGGCCGTTCGAGCGGCTTCCACGGTGGCGCGTAAGTCGAGTAATAATGGCTCGTGGCAAACATGCGGGTCGCGCCACGGTTTCTGACAGTCGATACAACTGATCCGTCGACAGGCCGGATTTGAGCAGTTGAACGTCTTTCGGCGAGCTTTCAAAGACAGGCTTAGCACAGCGTTTCGTAAGATCATGGAGAGAAGAGAAGGGTCGATCAAGAAGAGAACGATCACCGGAACCAGGAACACGGGTATCAGATCTAGTAGAATGAACATCAAGATAATCGTATCACCGACATTCTGACGGCGAAATCGCCATTTGATTCCTTCGGGTGAAGTATGGTAGGCGGAGTCAACTTCTGCATACGAGCAATAGGGGCAGCGGATCAATTTCAACTGGGACTTGAGAAGGGCTTCCGAGGCAAGTCGACCTTCAAATTTGAGGTAGGTCTCAGCCCCCGCCTTATCCAGAAGGACGGCTCGTTTGACAATCTCAGCGTTCAAGTTCCCATGACAAGCCTCGTGGTCAAACGGCGCGAGGCATTTCAGGGTCGCCTTTTCGACGTCCACAGACTTGCTCCATCCTTGGCCAAATATCGCCTCTTGTACCGTTCGCCGGATGCAACCATAGCAAATAACATGCGAATTGTCCGAACAGGTCGAGATACGTTCGAAAGTAACATCCATCAAACAACATTCGCACTCGTAGATCGCATTAGCCGCCGTGGCCTCGACTTCATTCAACTCCTCCGCCAGAGACAAGTCTCTGGCTTCCCGTTCCTCGCGTCGCATCCGGAGTATCGGCGCCAGCAAAGCTTCGTGCAATTCTCGGTTCAACTCCCCGCACCCGGTGTCTTTAAGAATAGGGCCCAGCTCACCGTCCGGCTGGCGCTTCCAGAGAACGAGAGGGTGCTCTTGTTTGTCTTTCTTACTTCTGAAGGGAAGAATGTTGTTAAAAGTCGCTCGCCACGTCTTGCTCGCAAGGCCACGCAAAATTGGACGAGCTCGAATATAACAGAAGTTCACTTCGGCCAGTACCGCATCCACGGCGCTCCTGCTCAGGCTGCTGAATTCCTTGGATAAAGCAAGCTTCACAGAGACTTTGTATTCATCGGTTCGAAACTGCTCGTTACGAGGAACCACCACCTGCTCGCCATCCACGGGGGAAGGAACGACGGCATCGTCCCCGCTCCCCGCAGACCCCGTCGGCACATTCCATCGTCCGGCCACCCATTCCTCTTTATGTCGCAGCAGTTGATCCACGCACACCTGCAGTCGACTGATTCCGTCGAACCGCACCAGGAGTTCTCGGAGTACTTCGATTTTCACGTCGGGGAATATCTGGGCCAGGATTTCCAGGGCCTCGTTGAGCTCCTTTTGGTCTTGCGCCTTGTCGGCGGAGGAGGCTGTCACGGCGGTAGCGAGACGAGATCGTAAGGGTATTCCGAACGGATTATTGCGCAAGGCTTCGGTGATGGTGGCGGATTGGTGGTTGTCGCCGGCAGGATGCGGGGGGGAGGTGGTCGACGATCTAGAGAAGCTAGGGACAGATAGCGAGAGCACCATCGTTGCGTCGGAGGAATGAGGAGACTTTGCTACATGGTCGTTCCTGAGATGTAGATATAGAAAACACGTTCAAAAGGGCAAGAGAGGACTTGGAAATAAAAGGTGAGGAAGATGAAGGGAGACGGAATGGAATGTTAGGTTGGATTGGAGTTGGTCTTTTCGGAAGTCCCCATCGGTTACATTACTGTATCTGACAATACCATGGCTTCTCCTCGGCCCATCCCGGAAGCTTCCAGCCGTCGGACTAGTATTATTCTACAGGGTGCAGATGGAGATAAAAACTGGTCTTCATACAAGATCAGAATATGTATCAGTCTGGTAGCTAATACCCACAGGTACACATGTTATCCATCAACATGAAACAAAAAGAAAAACCAATTCAAATAACAGTCATAATCTATTTACACAATTTGATTCACACTGCCCATACGCGCGTAGTGGGACGTTATTAGTTTACAATTTGGCCTTGGCTCCCTCCAGCAACTCGGCACCAGCACCGGTGATGGCAGGCTTGCCAGTCTCCACGACGGTGGCCTGGAATAGGACCACGTTGCCCTCCTTCCACATCTCCGTCTTCAGGGTCTGGCCCGGCAGGACAACGCCCGCAAAGCGAACCTTCAGGTTCTTGAAGGCGCCAAACTTGCTGAACACGTGCTTGCCGGCGACACCCAGAGAGCAAAGTCCGTGCAGGATGGGGGTCTTGAAGCCACCAACCTTGCTGAACTCGGGATCGATGTGGAGAGGATTGCGGTCACCGTTGAGACGGTAGAGCGCGGCCTGATCCTCGGAAGTCTTCTCCTCGACAACCACGTCCGCCTTGCGCTGGGGAGGCTTGTAGGCGGCAGTGGCTCCCTTGGGGCGAGACGCGGTGGGCTTGGGCGAACCGCCAAAGCCACCGCTACCGCGGATGAAGACGGTGGACTCGTTGTAGAAGAGGTCCTCGCCCGTCTTCGCATCCTTGGTCGTGTATCCCGCAACAACCAAGGCGGCATTTCCCTTGTCAACCACGTCAATGAGCTTGGGGTAGGTCAGGGTGTTGGCCGCGGTCGGGATGGGAAATTTGCGGACTTCCATGTACTGCTCGCCGTGCAGCAGCATCATAGGGGAGAAGTTGGCGACGATGTCCTCCATGTTCCAGGGGGTGGCAGTGTTGAACCAGGGAATCACCCCGTAGGTGGGAAGAGCCTGGAAATGCTCGTTGTTCTCGTACACCAGGGGCAGGTCGGTGCGCTTAGCACCCAAGCTGAGGTTGTAGAGAATGATATCGCGGTCGACATAGTCAAAGGGAGTTCCCTCGCTGGAGCTCTGCTTGGCCTTCTCGATCGCCTGCAGAATGTCATTGCCACCCTCAGAGGCCCCGCCCTTGCGGTTGCTCATGTTCGCCATGATCTTCTCGGCACCGGCCTGGCCGTCTTCGGGGTGGTCGGCACGTCCGTCGTCAAAGTTCGCAATCTCATTCCAGTGCTTGACAACCTCCTCGGGAGTCAGCTTGACGTCCACGGGGAATCCGTGACCACCGGTACGCTGCCAGCGAGTACGGGTGAACCAGCCGCTGCCGCACTCGTACAGACCCTTGGTGGAGGGCTCGGGCACAATGTCGGAGCAAAGAAGCACCACGAGCGGAGCAACGTAGTCGGGCTTGAAGGCCTGGACCATCTCCTCGGGCATGATGGTGCGGGTCATGTTAGTACCCGCGTTAGGAGCGATCGTGTTGACCTTGATGTTGTATTTAGCGCCTTCGAGAGCAAGAGTACGCGAGAAGCCGAGGATACCAAGTTTCTGAATTAAAATTGTCAGTGAGAGTACAGGAAATGAGACCGCAAGGAGTCTTACCGCCGCAGCGTAGTTAGCCTGTCCAAAGTTACCGTAGATACCGCTGGTGCTAGCAGTGTTGATGATGCGGCCATACTTCTGCTTGAGCATGTGGGGCCAGGCAGCCTTGGTCACCTTGTAGGTACCACGCAGGTGAACATTGACAACGGAGTTCCACAGGTCATCGTTCATGTTGGTGAAGGCCTTGTCGCGCAGGATACCGGCGTTGTTGACCAGGATATCAATACGTCCGAAAGCATCGATAGCAGACTTGACGACACCCTCGCCGTCCTCGCACGAGGCCTTGTTACCAACGGCCTGTCCACCCAGCTGCTTAATCTCCTTAACGACGGGCTCGGGGTCGACAAGGTCGTTCACCACCACGGAAGCGCCGAGCTTGGCGAAGAGCAAGCAGTATGCGCGACCGAGACTAGAACACATTAGCATCTATGTTTCATCAGGTTGAGATTTGTTTGTTCAATACATACCCGGCACCACCGCCAGTGACGAGGGCAACCTTGCCCTTGAAATCGGGCTCCTGTCCCGGCTGTGCGCTGGGAAGCTTCAGGCCATCCTCCAAGAAAGACATGAAGTCGGCAGGACCGGTGGGGTATTCGGGTTGCGAGAAGTTGTTGACGTCGTTCCACTTGCGGGCAATAGCGCCGGGGGTCAGCGACGCATCGGTCTTCAGCAGAGCACCCTTGGCCCGTTCCCAGCGCAGCTTGGCCACATGGCCACCGCCGACCTCGTAGATTCCGCCAGACTCGGTGGTGTTAGAGGAGTGGACCAAAGCGGCCACCAGGGGCACAACCCAGTCGGGCTTAAGGTTCTCCAGAACGTCGGGGGGCATAACGGTGGCCGTCATACGGCTAGCGGCTATTTATTTGGTTAGCTTTCCCATGTTGCTCGCGGATGAGCTTCGCTCTCAACATACCAATAGGCGCGATAACGTTGGCGATGATATTGTACTTAGCACCTTCCTTGGCGAGGGTCTCGGTGAAACCGACCTGACCGAGTTTGGCGGCTTCTTCTGTTAGCTCCACGACCGATGCACACATTCGATGAGCAACTCACCGGAGTAGTTGGCCTGTCCGAAACTGCCGAAGAGGCCGGCTGCAGAGGCAGTGTTGATAACGCGACCATACTTTTGTTTCCGGAAATGGGGCCATGCAGCCCGTGCGCACTAGAGATTATACGAGTCAACCTGTGAAGGTATGTATGAGAGAAGTAGCAGCAGGAATATTTACCTTGTAAGCACCATACGTGTGTACCCGGTTGATGAGATCCCAGTCCTGGTCCTTCATGTTCTTGAAGCTGACATCCCGCAGGATACCGGCGTTGTTGAGGAGGACATCGATGCGACCAAAGTTCTTGATGGCCGTCTCGATGATAGCGTCACCGTTCTCAACGCTGTCGTAGTTGGCAACGGCCTTGCCTCCAGCAGCTCGGATCTCTTCAACAACGACGTCCGCGGCCTAAGATCAGTCCACAAGTTAGCTTATCACGTGTACAAGCGCATGTGTAACCACCGGATCGGACACCTTACCTTTGACGACTTGCCGTCGCCGGCATGAGATCCACCCAGGTCGTTGACGACGACATTTGCACCTCTCGAGGCAAAGAAAAGAGCATATGCCTTTCCTAGACCACCACCGGCTCCCGTCACAACGACGGTCTGATTGTCAAAGCGAAGCTCAGACATACTGGACAAGAATGAACGGAGAGAAGGAGGGGAGGTTTGAGTTCAGTCGGTATCGGAAGGAGGATAGGGGAATAGGGATTAATAAAGAGGAGAGAATGAAGAAGAAGAAAAGAAGACGAAGCTGATAATGATTATGAATTGGGAGGAGAGAGGGAGATGACAGAGACGGAGGGAAGTCTGGGGGAGAACAAGAGTAGAAGAAGACCTTGGGATCTGAGGAGACAAAACGGACGGTCGCAGGGCTCGGCAAGGTGAACCTCGGCATCTTTGCAGGTGAAGCTCGGAGGTTTGGGTCCCACGGCGCCAAGCGAATTTGGGCCAGGCAGATGATCCGCCTTCACATGCCGACGCTCTGCACCATGATCTAATGGAATGCCTGAGGATTGTGGCCAGACAAAGCTACCCCGGGAATCGAATGATTACTGATTACTCCGTGGTCCGTCCATCTTGCGGAGTTGACTTCGACCTTGCGCCGATTCTAACCTCGGGGGACTTTGACTGCTCTCAAATCCGTGACTCTCCCATCTCACCGGACACTCCCAACAAGACGCTAACAATAGCAACCACGACGACGTATTTGGCAGCGATCATCGAGTAACCGCACAATACACCACACACTTGAAACCCCAAAAGAGACAGAATAACCCAACTAACACAAAGGGTGAAATCGCACTAAATGTATACCGGTGTAGTCTTCAGGTTGTTTCATTACATAAAATTGTCTGGCTACGGAGTGCACCGAATGACGCCGAATGACCATCCAAGATCCTGCAAGAAAAGAATGGGTCCGCACTAAATGCTCGATCTCCGGGGTTCCGCGATGCACTACCTGGACATGTGCCATTGCCGGGAAGTGCTTGTGCAGGGAGTTTGGATAAATATTAGTAATCACCCTCTGCATAAGTCCATCTATGTACTCTGTACTTTGTGCGCATACATGTTTGATGTGCACTTCAGCCGAATGATACTATCAGACCAAGGGTTTGGTATGCTTGACTGACTTGACTCAGGCCTTTCAGCACATCCGAGGAAATCAATTGCTTGGGCCCTCTACTACGACGGTCTATCCATTCGTGTTAAGAGACAGATAGGAATACGCATGTCCATGTTACCCAATTGATCTAATCAAGTCTTCGACTAAACATGGCCTTACGCATTTAGTCGCTGGCCTGGTATCTCTTCCGGTACTCCTCCAGTCTCGTAAAATCGCCCTCGTCACCCTTGTTCTTCAGCAGCACGATCAGATCCTCCAACGTGACGATGCTCGTCGTGGGCACACCGTACTCGCGACGGATCTGGCCCATAGCGCTCATACGGGGCTCGCCGTCATCGATGCCCTCCTTCTCCTTGGGTCCGGGCATCTTCTCCAGACGGTCCAGCGCGACGGCAAAGCCCACGACCTTGCCGCCCTCCTTGGCCACAAGGTCCAGCGTCTCCCGCATGGCGGTACCCGCGGTGATGACGTCGTCGATGACCAGGACGTTCTTGCCCTTCAGGGCGGCGCCGACGATGTTGCCGCCCTCGCCGTGATCCTTCTTTTCCTTGCGGTTGTAGCTGTAGGATACGGACGCCCAGGTCTCGGGGTCCAGGCGGTGGAGTTCAAGGAGGGCGGCGCATGCAAGAGGAATACCCTTGTAGGCGGGACTGAAATGGGGGTTCCAGTCAATTTACGTTTCCACGAGGGGTCATAACATGAGAGAACTCTATGGGCTTACCCGAAGATCACATCGGGTTTGGGGATGGAGGGGTTGGCCGCGAGGAAAGAGACGATGGTGTGGGCATAGGCGGTGGAGAGGGCGGAGAGGAGCGCAGAGGTGTGGAAGGTTCCGGCGTTGAAGAAGTAGGGGGAGTCTTGATCCGGGATATCAGCAAATATTACGGTGAGGATTCCAGAATTTGGAAGGACATACGACGACCGGACTTGAGGGTGAAAGTGCCGAAGGTCAGGACATTGGCGGAGAGACAAGACTCCAGGAAGGCGGTCTTGTAGGCGGGGAGAGTGGCAGCCATTGTGGTTGATATGTATAAGTTTCAAATGACCAGAGGATCTATGAACAGCACATACAGTGAGAGGAGCAAGTCAATCACAGCATACGGCGGGGTATCTAGAAAAAAAGATTGACTGCCCGCGGATGACATAAGCAAGGCCCCTCGTGCACTAAGGCTGGTTTGGGTTTAGCGTATCTACCGGGTCATCCGGCGGTGCCTGTCTCTGTACTGCCATGACAACAAGTATATTAGTATTTAGTAGCAATGATGCTCAAACTGCAGATGGAACACACAAAAGGCAATTGCCTCTGGCAGTTTTATCCCGATAATCAGACCTACGTTGGCATCGCCGTCTGAGAAGAGCACGGTGCAATGTGCACTGAGTGCCTCTCGATTAAGCGAGTACAATTCATTCATCTTTACAGAGTGACAATCCGCATAGATTGGTTCATATAACAGTGAGCCAGAATGAGGAAGCAACTTCGGCCTGACATAGTCCGCTGAGTGGCCTCCGCAGCGTCTCGGACGAGATCTAGTCCGGCGGGTGGGTAAACGCCGTGGCAGAACCTTCTCCAGATTCCACCCGCTCGGCTTAACTCCGACGCATACATCATCTGTCCTTTAGTAAATAGCAGTTTATCAACACCGCGCATTCTTCAGACTTTATATAACAACCCCTCCGAATCATTATATCCTTCAAAACACTCAGTTTCCGTTGCGCACCATGCCCGAAATCATCGATGACAAGTCACAACACTGTATCCCCTTCCTCCTCGAGCGATTGAAAGCCCATCAGGCCCGATATGGGAACGACCCCGCCAAAGCCCCTCCGTTCTTCCTAGGCCTGAACGGCGTCCAAGGCGCTGGCAAAACAGTCCTGGTTTGTCGAACATATTTCTGTATCTCAGTGCCATGCACGATTTTCTCCATTTAACCAACCCAATTCAGCTAATCACCGTCCCTCCCACCGCCAGGTATCCACCCTCCAATCAACGCTTCGATCCCCACCATACTCCCTCCCCGTCGTCACCCTCTCCCTCGACGACCTATACCTCACGCACGACGCCCAGCACGCTCTTGCACAATCATTCCCCTCAAACCCCCTCCTCCAACATCGCGGTCAACCAGCGACACACGATCTCCCGTTAGCAACACAGGTCTTCGAATCCCTCCGCGCCGGCCGTCCCACGGCCATCCCGCAGTACGACAAGTCCGCGTTCGCGGGACAAGGCGATCGTGTCCCCCAGTCGCAGTGGGAGATCGTCAATCAACCGGACCAGGAGGAGATCAAGGTGGTCATATTCGAGGGGTGGTGCGTGGGGTTCCGCGCGTGGGATGATGCAACCCTTCGCGAGAAATGGGAGGCCGCGGTTCGCCAGAAGGAACAGAGCGAGTATAACGGGCGTCTGGGACATGTGAAGTTCGAAGATGTCAAGACTGTGAATGATGCGTTGCGCGCGTATGATATGATTACGGAGTAAGTGGGTTGGTTGGGATTTCATTCCCTATCTCCTATGACCAGGTCAAACGGATTTGCTAACCGCCGTGATGTGTCTACATGTAGCCAGTTAGACGCTCTGATTCATATGTACGCTCCCCTTCCTCGGTGCATATATTGTTGAGGCTAACCATATCAAAGCGACGCCCATGACTCGCATTACGTCTACGACTGGCGACAAGAACAAGAAAGGACACTCCGCGCCGCGAAAGGAACGGGCATGACGCCGGAGCAAGTCACTCATTTCGTTGATGGCTGTACGCATCTCCCCGGTCTTTCTCTCTGTTTCCCAGACAACCCCGAATCCCATTTCCGTTGAAATGAAAGAAACAAGCCAGAGCCAGTAACTGATTAAATAGACTACCCCTCCTACGAACTATTCACCGAGACCCTCCGCGAAGGCGTCTTCAAGCCAACACCCCATGCGACAACCGCCACTACCTCCTCGTCTGCTAACTGGCAGGGCAGACAGCTTCGGTTGGTGGTTGATATGAACAGGCGGGTTCAGGAGGTGATTAGGATTTAGATCTGAGAGGTTGATCGTGGGGGGGAAGGGTGGTTCCTGTAGATAGCCAAGTAAATATATGTATTATCATATGCTTGCATCTATATCCTTGGGTAAGCGTTTTGGGTGCTTCGAGCAATTCTCCATGAAAATCGGCCATGAAGACCAGGTAAGATTGAAGATTAAAGGGCTTGTCTTGACTCCTTAGCTAGTTGTCGTGCAACTTCATCAATCCATTCAATTTCTTCCTCTTTGGATAATGAGGGTTTCTATCTTTCTGGCCGTAAGATCTTGTATTCGAGCCGGCAAGCTACGTATAATTAAAGAGGAGGGAATACTAGTGGCTGCTCGAGGCTGCCGCGGCATACTATCGCCTGGGGATCTGGCGGGTTATTATGACTGAACAAACGGCTAGCGTATATATAATCGGCTACCGGTAATGGAGAAGTGCGGTGATGGACTATCCCATACAACAGGGGGGCCAGCAACCTCTCTAACATGGATTGGGTGCTCATAAAACCCCTGCCCATGCGGAAGGGGACAAATAAAATTGCAACGTTCGAGCGTCGGGCCGAGCGAAAACGGCTACAGGTCTCATAATACCTACTATAGGTCAAGTTCCTCTACCTGCGTGATATCTTCCACACACGTAACGCTTTACGCTCTCGTTATCTGGGTCTTTTTCTTTATATATACCGGCAAACGTATTCTCCCACAATCCCTTGACAGTGGGCGCTATGGCAGCTTCGCAAACACAGGAAAAAGAACAAGAGATGTGACTAAGCTCTCTCACTGTATAACCAGTATAGTAAGACAGCTTACGGGGATATAGGTTTTTACAGGTAGACCGGTGGGCAGGCAGTAACTAGGCAGGCACGTAGGCAATAAGAGCAGAGAAATACTTGTTTTTTTAACTGCGAGATCCTGTGTTCAAGCCAGAAAGCTTTATATCATTGAAATAAAGAATCCTATTGACTTCGTATTCTATTTTATATAAACGGGCTCTTTTTCATATACAAATCGATCATCATCAGAATGATCAATCTTCAACTCATAAAGTTCTTGATCAACTTTACTGCTTCCAGTACCCTATCTTCCAACATTTGGCAGCCTACCCGGGACCTCGACTTCCTACATCATGCATTCGAGGTTACAGGATGGTCAACACGAGCTATTATGTGTAGATTCATCGAAGATACGGTGCAAAACAAAGTTGATAGAGCAAAATTGAATCATATTATGAATCAACCAGCACATTATTAGAATACAGACATTTAAGTATTAGCAGGTTGATCGGTTCTCCCACTCGCATCTCAGCCGAACCGTCTGTCTCCCTTGACAGAAAGTTTTCAAGGCCAGTTTAGTAGACCATCACAAAACTCGACAACATTCGGACATACGGACAGGTGCGTGCAAAGGAGTACAAGAACTACGCAGAGAATAATTGAGTGGAAGGTTGCCTAAGCTTTTGATTTTTCGTGTACCTGGATTCAGACCATTATACTGCTAACCGAGAAAATGAGCCCTTAACCCAGACAACCGAGCAACAGCCATCGCCCAACAGGATGAAACAATCTAGTTCATCTGGCGGATGAGGCCGTTGATGTTCTCCTCACGGTTACCGTAGTCACCACCCTCGATGAAGTGCTTGAACTTGCGGGTGTGGAAACCACCGGTGGGGTTGGAGAGCTTGAAGGGCCACAGGAAGTTGTTGGCCTGCTTGAAGTTGGGGCCGACGGTGTAGATCTCGTGGATCAGATCCTCCATACAGACGATGCCGTACTTGCCGAGGTTCTCCTCGATGATCTGGTTGTCGGTGAGAGCAACACGCTGCTTGTCAACCTTGCCGTAACCGCGCTTGTAGACGAGCTCACGGACGGACTTGAGGTTGGGGTATCCGTAGGCGATGTAGGGGTTGATGATGGTCAACATCTCCTGGGTAGCCTTGGAGAGACGGATGAAGGTACCGTTGTTGATCTGGAGCAGACGGAGCAGCTGCAGGATCTTACGGGGCTGGGGAGGGATCTTGTTGATACTGGACGACAGTTAGATTGTGATGCGACCATGTAGTGTGGAAGATAGAACATACCCCTTGATACGGATAACGAAGACCAGCTTAGCCTCGTCCTCGACCTGGAAGTTACCGTCCTTGCGGGCAACACGGCCGAGACGGATCTTCTCACGCTCAGCATCGCGGTACTCCTTGACGTAGGACTCGGCGCGCTTGAAGATGGTAGCACGCTTCTGCTTGTTGGCCTAGAGGTTCTCCGTTAGTGAGAAGAACATTTCATCAAGTTGATGCAAAACATTTGATAAAGTAATGTGTCTCATCCCCGAAAGATGGTTAACGAAGCGACAGCATCGACCGTGTGGTCTAGTCGCGTAATGGTGTGTTGTAATCATCGAACAAAAAATTTGGGAAAGATAAGAAAAATTTTCGAAATACTAACCTCCTTCTTCTTCTGGGCCTCCTCACGCTGAACAGCGCGAGCCTGCTCCTGGCTCTTGCGCTTCTTCAGGAGGGTCTCGGGGACCAGCACCTGGTTGTTGGTGGGGACGGTGCTGTTGGAGGTCAGTTGAGTCCGTCCATGGCAATCAGACAAGGCCAAAACTTCGCCGAGTGTAAGAACTGCAGCTATAGTGCCACATTCTCATACTGAAGGCTAAATGAAAGCACTCGACGACATCAATTTAATCGGTGAGGCAAAAGGCTGAGGTCATGATCCTGGTCAAGCATATTCCAGCATTGCCATTGCGGACCCATTGAAGACGCAAGCTCTTTCTTAATCCTCATCCGACAAAACCCCAAACAAGATGTTCGGGAATTGTATTGACGCTTTTCGTTCCCATCTCGATAGGCCGGAGAAAACTCAAGACCAGAGACGGGAAGCGATAGCCGACAACAATGATTTTTAGAGAGAAGGCAGCATGGCTTTCAACTCCAACACCCCTGACCCATTCTCATTTCCAATCCTTTGCTTCTAACAATCATGTATAGAGGCGAGCTCATGGAGCGAGACGGTGGTCGCGGGAAAGATCGAGCTGGTGCTTAACAGGTTTTTTTCAAACTGCAGCATCTCCAGCGAGAAGGACAACTATAACCCCAATCCTTACAGACTCGTGCGACGAATCAACCGGAAGGGATCATAAAAGGGAAGCATACGTAGCAGTCGAGGCCATTGCGACGGTCCGTAAGAGTTCGCGAGTTGGGCGGTTGGCGAGGGCTGTCGGGGTGAAGAGAATTGAAAAGGAAATCTGCTTTAAGAGAGAAAATCGGTTGTGGGCGGTCGGGTAGCGCTAACCTCTGTACGGTTAGCCTAGTGGACCCGGTCTTCTCTTGGCAATTTATACACTTAGATAAGCCGTGCCCTTATCGACCCAGGGTAAGTCGGGTCAGCTGACCGTAACTGATAAGAGCCCCCGGACGGGCTGATGACCGCATCCTCAGTATAGCGGCGATGTTGTCTAGATAACACCGCCAACCCCGCAAATCACACATCAACGTCTCAACCATGTCCTCCCGCCGAGGTGTTGGCCTCGGAGCCTTTGCAAATCGAACCCAAGCCAGCCAATCCTATGCCAACCATGGCGCCAATCTTCGCTCCACTCACCTCTCCTCGCTCCAAACGCAACTCTCCGTGTTCCAGTCCGTCCTCCACAGCTTCGCGCTGGAGCACAGCTCAACCATCAAATCCAACCCCACCTTCCGCGCCGAGTTCGCACGCATGTGCAATACGATCGGCGTCGATCCGCTCGCCGCCAGCAACGTGAAAGGGAAAAATGGCCGGAAGGCACTGGGCGGCGAGACGGGCAGTTTCTGGACCCAGATCATGGGCGGGGACATGAACGATTTCTACTTTGAGGTTGCGGTGCGCGTCGTGGGACTGTGTCGGGATACGCGCAGTGAAAACGGCGGCTTGATTGGTGTCGAGGAGTGTCGGAAACGTGTAGGCAAAGGGAAAGCGATCGGGAGTGGTCTTGAAGTTACGGAGTATGCGCATCTTGAACCCTTCCTTTCCGTCAACATCCACCCTTCCTTCTCCTTCCTCAACCGGGTGGCAGTAATGAATACTTACATGTTCTAGTGACGATGTCCTTCGTGCTGTCAAATCGCTTGAGCCTCTGGGGTCAGGCTTTTCTATCGTCCGAGTCGGAAGCAAACAGTATATTCGATCGGTTCCGAAGGAGCTGAACACGGATCAAGCCACCGTTCTAGAGGCTATACAAGTTCTCGGATACGTGAGCATATCTATGTTGCGGCTGAATTTGAACTGGGAGAAAGCGCGGGCCCAGACTGTCATTGACGATCTGCTGGCCGACGGTCTAGTCTGGCTTGATGCCCAGGCTGAAGAGAATGAATATTGGTCACCACAGAACCTGCTTGATGATAGTGGGTGAATCGGTGAAACTACTTTCTCGATCTAAGGACTATACATATTGCGGGGAGGCATTCGATAAGTGCACCTGCGGGTTCAACGGACAATGTTGCGAGCGGGTTGGTATTTATATATCGACCCACCCCTGTCTTCAACATTGTTTCCAGGCCCTAGCCTAAACACTAGCGCAGACACTGCAGAAGAAGACGTGGCCCATAAAAATATTGATGGTTCAGTGCGGAGAATCGAGATTCCATGACCTTATATTACACTGGAGTTTCTGACCGCTAGGGCCAAAGACCACGAATTACCCCTTTAAATGAAGCTACGACGCGTCACACAATGAACGTCGCAAATGACTACCTGGCTACATAGCATGATACCCTGGGCATTTCTCGAAATCTATTTGAAATTTTTATTCCCGTCCTTTTCATTCCCTCATATAATTCAATAAGACTCATCTGTAATTGTAGCAGTACTGTATGCAAGACGGAAAGAAAAGAAAAGAGTTGAGGACATCCTCTGCCGTAAATGAAAAAAAAATGGAAAAGGAAAAAAAAGAAAAGAAAAGGAAGCCATAATGGATAAAAGCACATGGAATCATACGCAGTTAAATTCCAAGAGAAGCATTAAAACCATGAAAAGATATGAATGCCATTACTAACATTTTTTAGGCCTTGATAGCTCCACCCAACGCACCACCGCCGAACTGCTGTCCACCAGGGCGACGACCTTGTTGACCGCCAGGGATTCTGGGGCCACCACGGGCCTGGCCCTGGCGAGGACCACGGCCACCACGGGCGCCGGCGCCCTGATCGCGCTGGAAGGCGTTGGCCATGCCTTGAGTGCGCTGCTCGAGAGTCTTCTCGTTGGCCTCCAAGAGGTTCATCGACTTGTCGGCGAGAGTGACGATTTGCGACTGGAGACGAGACAGCTCGACACCCTTGCGGAAGACAATGGCGCCGTTGACCTGGTCGAGGGCAGCAGCCAACTCCTCGTGCGAGATCATGCGGCTGATGATAGCAGCAATCTTCTTCTCGGGGAGCTCGAACATGTTGGCCAGAGTGCCGATAGCCACGCTGTCGTAGAAGGGAGCGTAGGTGAACAGGTAGGTTCGCAGGCCCTCCTCCTGGATCTGCTGGGACAGCATCTCCTTGATTTTGTCGGGCTGGGGCATTAGGTCCCAGATCTTGATGGAGCCAAGCATCTCGGCGGCCTTCTTCCAGTCACCAGCGGCAAGGAACTTGGCACTCATGATGACACCATCGCGAGTGTTCTCGGCGGGACCGGTGAAGACCTGTCGCTCGTTGTAGTCCAACATACGGCGGAAAGTCTTGGAGATGATACGGCGCTTCATCTCGGGGGAAGACGAGGTCTGGGCCATCAGGGGAACTTCCAGGAACATGCTAGAGGTCAGGTAGATACATTCAAGGAGTTCCAGGTTGATGTGCATGTGGAAGGGCAGCTGGCGCTGACGCTCAAGGCGCTCTTGCTCCGGCGACACGGTGGAGTAACGCTGGAGAATGATGCCCTGGGCAAGGAGCTCTTTCTGACGGCCGCTGCCGCAGACTTCGGAGAGGGTGTTCTGAGCCTCGTAGATAAGGCCGGCCCGGAAAGCACAGAGACCAATCTGGACCAAAGTGCGGTTGAAAAGAATCTGGGTGCTGACGTCGAAGTTCGAGATGCTCTCGGTAAGGTGGGACATAAGCATCAAGTCACGCGAGCGGTAGTACTGATCGTGCAGGGCAAGGAAGTAGATCTGAGAGAGCATGGCACGCGCTCTGATGATGCCATCGCTGAACTTGAAGAGGTAGTTGCAGAGCGTCTGGACGAGGCTCGTCACATCGCCGGTCTGGCTGCGAGGGGTGATGGCCGAATCCAGGCTGGTGTCCAGGGTCTTCCAGGTACCCTCCTCCAGGATCGTAACGACCTGGGAAGGCTTGAAGTAGATGTGTTCCAATCTCCTCATGACCACCCGGTTCAGGCTGTCCTGCCGGGGGTCGCTCTTGTCAGACTTGGTGAGGCCCTCGACATAAGCCTGGGCGCGGACGATGGCGGTGTAAAGCTGCTTCTCATCGCTCAGTCGCTCGATATACTCGGAAGTGTGAGGGTCAATATGTTGCAAAGACCGGGTGAGTTCGTCATCAAGTCTCTCAACGTAGGAGACCATGCTGCCGGGGATGTAGACCTTCTCGCCGTCGGTGGGCTGGGGCTGCTTCTCATCGTCCTCCCACTCTTCGGCACCCTCGGCGACAACGTAGTCGGGGTTGCTCTCAAGGACGGAAAGAAGAGTGGTGAATTCCTGCTCAGCGAATTTCCACTGATCGATGCTCATGTAGTTCGCAGAGGATGAGGAGGTGAGGTCGAAGCGGGTCGAGATGAGGGTGAGGTAGACACGGATGCGCTGGTAGGGAGACTGGGAGACTTCCAAAAGCTTCTCCATCGTTCGGATCTGCTCAAGGCGGTCTGTGTTCTTCTTTCCACGAGATTCGACAATCACACGGAGATGCTTAAGGATGCTCTCGGGGGTGTACTGGAGAGTCTTGCCACCACGGCCAACGGTAGCGAAGCCGTCATCGTCGGCGGCGGAGACGGCAGCAGGCGCCTCAACACGCTCAACCTTGGTCTTGACGGGCCGGGGGGCGGCGGCGGCGGCAGGCTTGGTGACCTCCTCGTCGGTCTCCATGTAGGAATCCTTGTTGGCGCGGTACTTCTCGACCTGAGTGGCGTACTCCTTGTTGTTCTTCTTGATGCGCTGCTTGACGGCGTTGAATCCCTTGGCGTTGCTAGTGTTCATCTTCTTGTTCGAGGACTTCTGCTTGACGATGGTTTCGTTGACGAGATCCTCAAGGTCCGCAACGGTCTTGACGTAGATCTTGGGGGTAGGGCCGGACTGAAGAACCTTGACGATCTGGCGGTTCAGCTTGTCGAACTCTAGAGTCCCATGTTAGTAAAATGCACCGCGTTTTTCTTTCAACTTCTTCCCCGGGATCCCCCTCCAAAGAAAATAAACACGCACCGGCGGAGATGACGGCCCAGTCGTTAATCTTTTCGGCATTTTCGATGAGCTTGACGGTGCCCTCAAGTTCCTCCAGCCGCTTGTCCTTAGCACTCTTGACGACGGTCACTTTCTCCTCATCCTCACTTTCCTCGCTCTCCGAGACGTCCCTCAAGAAACGGTTGGGACCGGTTTCACCACCGGCCTCGTCATCGGAATCCTCCTCCGAGGAGTCCTCCTCCTCGCTGGACTCTTCCTCCTCCGACTGCTTCTCTGCCTCCTCACGATCGCTGTAGAGCTCCTCCTCGTCGGACGAGCTGCTGTCGCTGTCGCTACCGCCACCGTAGAAGAAACGCGACATTTTGGCTGGTTTATCGGGTGATCGGATCGAGAGACGTCGCGAAATTCAAATAATCGGTCGCCTGAGACGCGAGCGTGACGCACAGTCGAATAGAGATGGTCTAGGCGATTCCCTTAAACCAGTTGGTTGGCTCTTCGCTGAAGGAAAATCAAGTTGTGAGGTTCGGGAGCCGCAGATTGGTCTGCGCGAGCCACACACGAAATTTAAGCGAGTTGGCGCCTAACCGCATGGGGCAGGTGATGCCTGAGGCCACACACGGCAGAGTCATCGAGACTCCGCCTCCATCATGTTAAAATGTGGAGATGCCATCCCTCGCTCTGGACTTTTTGGAGTAGGGAGTTGAAGCAGAGCGAGGTTTGGGGGATTTACGGGCCTTGTTAACCGTTTCCCACTCGGATCAAAGTGCGCCGCGTTTAGTTCCAGACAGCGAAGAGTGTCAATATTCCATTCAAGTATCCAAACTACAGTAATGCTCTTGCTCTTTGTATACGGGGCTAAAAAGGAAAACAAAAGGGAAAAGGGACTATAAATGGAGTGGCAATACCAGCCAGTGCCCTATGTAAGAAAAGAAGAAGATAACATGAGATTCGACATCGTAATGCAGTAGCAGTGACTAAGACAAGAGTAAAAGAGGGGATGGGGGTGGAGAAAGATATAAAGATAATTGAATCGCGCGGTCTTTCCAAATACTCCAAGCTATGCCGAAATGAGACACACACGAATATGAAGGAGTTGCGGGGGGGAAAGTTGTAAAGCTAGAGATGAGCATACGAAAATCTGAAAGCTCAAATATAGAAGCAGGAAGACGGCGGTATCGTCGAGAGGCACCACGGCGACGAATACTCGCAAAGGGCAAGTTTCGCGTCATTCGACACCGTGAGAGGGTTGAAATGACATTGCGCTTCAATGTAATTCAACATGACGCCATCCCATGCGCCCGAGGGCAATAGGACGGATGTATCTCGACAGTCGGATGTGAAACCACCAACTCCTTCGTCAGCCATGGGCTGGACGGGCAGGACTCGATGGCAGAGAAACCTGCTAGAGGCTCCAAGCAACGTTTCAATCACCACAAGAAGCCGACGACATTTTGGAGCAGCCCTGCGTTAATCACCCAAGAAAAACGCGCTCGGAACACTCTTGTTCAGAAGTGTATGCTGGCTATAATACAATCTTGATGCACCTTCGGTGCCGCTTAAAACTGGCCTAGAATCAGTGCGTTCAATGCCATTGGTTGGGCGCGGCGTAGCCGTCACCCCCCAACACGCCATCCTCAAGGGTGCGAATGAAATCCCGGTTACGGGTGCCACCTGCACGGCTCCCTCGACGACGCTGGTTAGCAGCGTTAGGGTCAGCGTACCCCTCAGGAGGCGGAGGGTAATACGCAGGACTGGGTTGCAACCGAATGGGTGCATTAGGGTCCAAATGGCTGGCGACTCGCTGAATAGTAGGCGGAATTCCTCCTCCTTGTGGGTCCATTGTTGAAGCACGTTGGCGACCGGCCCTCGTAGTTGCCTGCGCATACAGACTTTGAGACGGTGCGTATTGAGCCGGGGGTATTTGACCCGGCATCATGTTCATCTGGTGGCCGTACCCGGGAGGCTGAGTTGGATATGGTGGGGGAGCACCTTGCTGATGACCGGTAAACATGCCGTTGTACATAGGAGGCGGCTGTGCATGAGATGGCGTGTGGAACTGATTCATCTGCATCGAGTACGCATTCTGCGCCGCGGTTTGTGCCTGGGCCGCCTGGGCCGCCCTCTGCTTACTTGTCGCTTCCGCCTGTTGTTGTTGCTGGATTCCAGGGGCGACCGGTTTGCTGAGGGCCGAGTATTTCAGGTTCATCGGCGGCACAAAGGGTCCCGTGAACTTCTGTTGAGTAATGAAGGGATGCAATTTGGCCTGTTGAGGCGACCACCGCTCGAGCGGGTTGATGGTCAGTAAGCCTCGGACGAAATCGATGAAAGCTGTTCGGTTATTGATTTCTGATCGAAAACATTAGCAAATACTCGGTATGGTTGGTGGGAACGCTACATACCCCGCTCGATTTCTGCCTGTTTCATGTTTTTCCGTGGCATTGGGTAGCTCCGGATTATTTCTTCCAGCGTTGTAGCCTGGAAATACTTCTTGCTTGGCTGTTCCTTCGTGTTATGTTCTCGAGAATACTGCTCCAGACTCTTCAGACGATACGTTTTCCTTCCGAATTCATCGTGAGTCTTCTCGAAGAACTCCCCGGACTGTTTACCCATCTCCAGCATCCAGGGAGGAGGCAAGCCCATCATGTCTACAATGCGGCACACCTGATTGTATTCGGAAGATCCCGGAAACAACGGTAGACCGAGGAAGAGCTCGACAACAATGCAGCCCAATGACCACATATCGATCGCAGAGGAATACCTGGAGTGAATTAGCAGGTGGGGCTTGCGGGGGACTAAAGGTAAATCTACGTACGGCAAGCCAAGTAAAACCTCGGGAGAGCGGTAGAATCGCGACTGAATATAGGTGTAAACCGTTTGCCGTTCGTCGCAAGCAGATCCGAAATCAATGACTTTGATTATGGGGCTCTCCAGGCTAGAAGGAGCTGGGAGATTAGTCCTTGTAATGCATGACACGGGGGAAGGACAACTGACTTCTTCAGGAGTATGTTCTCCGGTTTCAAGTCACAGTGGATCAAGTGCGCCTTGTTCAGAAGACTCAATGCATTGAGCAATTGTTGAGCAAACACCCGTACCAGCGTTGTGCTTAACCCTCGGAATTGGTTTTGTTTGATGAGTTCGTAAAGGTTAACACTGAGCAATTCGAAAGTCAAACAGAGATGCTGTCTGTGGATAAAGGTGTCCTTCAGCCGGAGTAGATGGTGGTCGTCGTTTTTGTCGTATCTGCTATTGAGCTGCGGTGCCACAAGGTAAGCTATGGTCCGTCCATAAGAGGACGACGTAGAGGAACGTACCAGGTCCAAAACAGAGACCTCCATCATACTCTGATTGAAGTAGGCAGTTTTATTTTTGATGACCTTGACAGCGACGACTTCCTGAGTTTTCAGGTTCTGGCATTTCACGACCTGTCCGAAAGTGCCTTGACCAAGCACATCAAGAATGAGGTAGCGGTTCCTAGATCAGTGGTTAGCACCATTACACAAGGCGAGTCTGAACAAGAGATGCCGAGGCCTGAACGTACTTGTGACCAGCTTCCTCGCTCCCCAGGATATCATTCACATATAAGATGTAGTCGCTATCTTCGTTATCGTATCCATCATTCTTGACACCCTTGCTGGGTTTGGTGAGTACTCGTCTCGGGTTCCTCGATGATTCGTAATTGAAGCCCGGGTTGCATATCCGATAAGTGGCGGGCAGATGCATCGTCAGAGCTTGAAGGGGCTGCGCAGATATTAGGTAAAGTTACAACGGCCCCGGGCGACTCGCAAGAAACTTACACTAATGAAGCCGCCTTCGGGATTAGCTCTTCTGTACGGGGGCTGCACATTGATGCGAGGCTGAAGCTCCTGGACCGATTTGATTTTCTGGAACTTGGGCACTGGTCCGCGGCCTGGTTGCTGGCTGGCGCCAGACATGGATGTGGGGCGTGGAGACCTTCCATCTTGTCCAAAGGCCGCACCGAGCTGAGATCCTGCTGAGGGAGGGTAATATTGGTCGAGGCCCAGGTCTGTAGACTGCAAAGGAGGGAGCCTAGGGGGTCGCGATCCAGTCGCTACGCAGGGGTTAGTCACGGAGCGTCATCCGACATAGCACGCATGCAAGTATAATCAAACAACAAGGGCAGGGGCTCACAGGGAGGCGACTGATATGGTTGAGGGGGCGAAGAGTAATTCGGCATTCTCGTCGGCGAGCGTCGAGTCTGGTTGGCGGCGGGAGGGTGGACGTAGGTAGCGGGACCCTTCCCGGGACTCGAATTATACGGCATCGTGGGTGACAGGACGTTCATCGGGGAGTACCTGCGAGCCGCCGAAGACTCTTCGTGAGGGAAGTACTGGGAAGAAGGCCGGCTATGGTGAGTTGGCCTGGCGGCAGAGTATTTCGCTCGATTATACGGGTCCGCGTCCTCCATGGTGGTGTCGGCATCGGTGACATAATCGCGGCTACGTGGCGTCGCGGCCGGAGATGATGCCATAGAAACCGATTTCGAGTTGGCGGTCATGGTTGGAGGCTTGGCCGTCAGGGCGGGTGTTTGAAAAGCCTCATAGGTATAGCCAACAGGAGCCTGTTGTGCTTGTTGTGGCTGACCACCGTACTTAGCAGCAAGCGGCTGCCCGTTATTGAACTGCGCGGGACGGCCCATTAAGGGATCCTGATAAGGCTGCCACTGCGAGTCCATCTTTCATCCGCACTCTTTGTGTTCCTCTCTCGCGATGAATGTCTGGCCGGGGGGTGGGAGGAAGAAGGGAATTGGATAGGATGATCGATCGTCTGTTGCCGTGGACAGCGCACATGCACTGCGACCGGGAGGTAGATAGCAGCGGGGACGGCCGACGCAATCAGGCGGAGACGCGGAACACGAGCGAACCCCGATGCAATTCGAGGGGTGGGAGGCGAGAAGGAGGAATTGATGCTAATTCCGATTTGTGTGGCACCTCATTATCCGCAGGGTTGCTTGGTAAAGGTAGAGAGTGACGGACGGTGGGAGTGGGTGGTCCAAAGGGCGAAGGTTGCAGAGGGACGGGGGGGCGGTCGCAATGCACAGTGGGAAGGGAATGGGTATCGACACGCCAAGGAGGCTGGGGGGCAGGGCAGAAAGCCAGAAGGACTTGCTGAACACCCGGAGTAGCGCGGGAAATCCGGGCAGTATGAGCAACTCCACGGTCCAAAATGAACAACCGGAAAAATCGAGAAAAATTAGATGGTGGGAAACACAATTAAGAAAAGGCGAAAAAGGAAAAAGGGAATGGGAAGAAGGTGGAAAGCGACGCCCAAGCGAGTTTGAGCGAGTGAGGCTAATGCGGAGGGAGGAGGAGGGGGCGAGGAGGAACGCGAGAAGAGAAGAAGAGAAGAAGCAGAAGCAGAAGCAGAAGCAGAAACACCAAGACGAGAAGACGAAGAAGTGGAAATCCTGAGGCCGGCCGCTTTGGGGGGGCCTACCACTGGATGTTACGCGGTTTCCAATAAGGCAGTAAAGCCAAGTTCCGCGTAGGAGTAATAATGATGGTGATGATGACAACAAGGGATCAAATCATGTGTCAAGTATGGATCGACTCTGAGCAAATACTGCTAGGTGATTATTATTATTGTGTAGGTAGCAATCAATAATCAATCAGTCAAGCATAACACATTTACTTGCAAGTTCCTTTTTTAATTTAGTTCACAGTGATTTAAATACCCGGGGATGCTGTCTCAAAGTCAACAGTTCCGGAGTACAACCTCAGATCTAATTTTACGTGCATGCGCAAGTCAGGTCTGAGAAGGATGGATCTCGTCTAGTCTTTCCCTAGTCTTTTGCTCCGTGCCACGGCCTGCCTCTTGACCAACCTCTTGGACGATCAATCGCCCAGTGGAGCCAAGCCGCCCCCTTACAAGCGAGTTAGCGACTACTGGGAAATTGCCCGATAACTATCGTGATATTCTTAGACACGCCGGTTATTCGTACTTGACCAGCCAGTCTGCGATCCTTACCGACTGCAGAAACCGACAGTAATGATTTCATCTGGAGTCTCGGGACACGAAGTCAGAGTAAGAGGGAAGGATAGCGGAGAGACTCGAGACCTACAAGTAGTTACTACTCCGGAGAAGCTTACAGTTGCAGCCCAAAGCGGTGACGGTGACGTGGGAGGCGAAGGATGGGGGATGACTCAGACCCAAGGCGGTGGGTGTCAGGCAGCCGTCGGTGAGTCTATTCTGCCGGCACTTCTGCCTTGTACGGAAGGGTATCGTCATTTTCGTCAGGGTCCTTCGGCGCAAACCAACGGATCCCTCTCTTCCCCTTTCTCTTCGTCAACCTGTCGCATCGAAGCAGTGGGCGCGCACAGTGTTGGGGATTCCGCGCACCTGCTGGCATTAGGTCTAGAATCTCTCCGACATCCTCCAACCTCTCAATGTTTCCTTCAGTTAATCTCACCTCTTTTTGCTGACCGTGCCGTCTGCGACAGTGGCAAAAGTGACACCGTGGGTCTTTTGCTTTATCTTCCTTCTTATTTTCTGTATTTATACAACTATAATTTTTGGTCCGCATGATTTGCGCAGCTTATGAAGAACCGAACAACGCGCTCAAAGAATCACCGAGACTCCACTGGACCTTCGCCGAACCTTCATCACCCCCTCAATCATGGCTCACGACGGGACGGGTGATGTCGATGCTGCAGTCCAGGACCGGGATCCTCAATTCCGGAATCAAGAAGACCGACTGGGGCTGTCCGAAGGCACCAGTACTCCCAACACGGCACCTTTGTCGGGCGTAGACGAAGCAAGCCGCCTCCGAGCGCTGCAGGCCGACGTTCGAGACCAGGATGATCTCGAGAGAGATATCTCACGCCAGGTATATCCCAACCGTGAGATAGACTCTCTGCCAAAGTATCAACCGTTCTGACCAAAGTAATAGGCCGATAAGTTGCTTTTGGAACAGGCCGATGAACGCGATAACAAGCGACTAGAGAAGACTAGTCAGGAAAAAGAGTATGACTTCAGTTTCCTCCTGTCTGTCAGAATTCTCATACTTCTACCAGAAAGGTCGAATCGCAGATCCTAAAACTACACCAGCGCCTGTCACAGCCAGTTGGTACTGCCGCCCGTGTTCGCATTCAGAATGACATGCAAAAATTAGAATCCCGCAATGCTACGTTGGCAAGCGACTTGAAAGAAATCCGGCAGCGCATGGATGAGAGGCAACAGGGGAGAGAGCCTGATGTGCAAGAAAATGGGACGGGAAGGCTGCCTCACGAGTCTCGGAGAGACTATCTCATTCGAACCGGAAAAATTACGCCTTTCTCAACTATGGGTTCTGGCCCAACCGAAGGGCCCTTATATAGCCTTCAGGATACGCTGATCGATGCCGAAGATGAGCGCGATGAGAAAGATGCACTCGAACAAGTTAAGCAACGCTCGGCTGTCTCTCATAGAAACCTGGTGCGTCCAGGTTTCGGGTTTGACGAGGCCAGCGAAAACTCTATTGAAGAGAAATTCGAGCGTCCTAAAAAGAGACGGAAGCTAGAAAAAGAGGTTCATGCACGAGATGTTTCGCAACCAGATGATCCAGACGTCACGGCAGAAAGCCCGGCGGAGGAGGCTGCTTCTGACGATGGTTCGGGGAGTTATGTGGCATCTGAAGGAGCAGAATCTCTGTCGTCTGACGAAGAGGACTTTATAACCGAGGAGAGAGCCACACGACCGGCAGCTTCGGGTAAAACGAAGACAGCGGATGATATGGAAGACTTCAGTGGGGTAGATGATGGGAACGAAAAGGTCTACCAGTCCAGGCTTCAGAGCTGGGTCGAGCGTAGGAGTGCTGCCCGACGACGCACTCTGCAGGCGCAGAAGACGAACATGGAGCCCGACGCCGGCCATGATGAGCATGAAGAAGAGTGGTTCATGCCACACCCCACCGTCCCGGATCTACCATACGATAATTCCTATCGTATACCCGGCGATGTTCATCCGCTTCTGTTTGATTACCAGAAGACTGGAGTCCAGTGGCTATGGGAATTGCAGCAGCAGCAAGTAGGTGGCATAATCGGTGACGAGATGGGACTGGGAAAGACCATCCAAGTTATTGCCTTCCTGGCAGGACTCCACTATAGCAAAAAACTAACGAAGCCGGTCATCGTCGTATGCCCCGCTACGGTCATGAAACAGTGGGTCAATGAGTTTCATCGATGGTGGCCACCGTTCCGTGTTTCGATCCTACACACCTCTGGCAGTGGCATGGTCAACATCCGGAATGAGACCAGCAGAGAAGATGCGCTCTTGACGCAGACGCGGGATTCTCGCGGCGTCTCGGGCGGCCTGAAGGCTGGCAGGAAAGTGGTCAAGCGCGTTATAGAAGAGGGTCATGTGTTGGTGACTACGTACTCTGGTCTACAGACGTATGCACCTCTTTTGATCCCGATAGAATGGGGATGTGCGATCCTCGACGAAGGCCATAAAATTCGGAACCCGAACACATCAATTACTATACATTGCAAAGAGCTTCGAACTCCCCACCGCATTATCTTATCAGGCACCCCGATGCAAAACAATCTCACGGAGCTTTGGTCGCTATTCGACTTTGTTTTCCCCATGCGCTTGGGGACGTTGGTTAACTTTCGAAATCAGTTCGAGTTCCCCATTCGCCAAGGAGGCTACGCCAATGCCTCCAATCTACAAGTTCAAACGGCCACCAGGTGCGCCGAAACCCTCAAAGATGCCATGAGCCCGTACCTGTTACAGCGATTCAAGGTGGACGTGGCGGCAGACCTTCCGAAAAAGAGCGAGCAAGTATTGTTTTGCAAGCTCACAAAACTGCAGCGGCAAGCATATGAGGCCTTCCTCGGCTCGCAAGAAATGCAAGCCATTCTTAGAGGACGCCGACAGGTCTTGTACGGAGTCGATATTCTACGCAAGATTTGCAACCACCCGGATTTACAGAGTCACAAGTTCAACTCTCATCAATCGGGCTATGGAAATGCTACCCAGTCCGGTAAAATGCAAGTGGTCAAGTCGCTGCTAGAGTTGTGGAAAGACACTGGGCACAAGACTCTTCTATTTACACAACATCGCATCATGTTAGACATTCTCGAGAAATTCATGAACTCACTTTCCGGGTTCAATTACCGACGAATGGACGGAACTACGCCCATAGCTCGTCGGCAAACCATGGTCGACGAATTCAACAATGACCCAAACCTGCACGTCTTTCTTCTCACAACAAAGGTGGGAGGTCTTGGCGTCAACCTCACCGGGGCAGATCGAGTCATTATCTATGATCCGGATTGGAATCCTTCCACCGATATGCAGGCACGTGAGCGAGCATGGAGGCTGGGACAGAAGCGGGAGGTCACCGTCTACCGACTCATGACGGCTGGAACGATCGAAGAAAAGATCTACCACCGACAGATATTCAAACAGTTCCTCACCAACAAGATATTGAAGGACCCCAAGCAACGGCAAACATTTCAATTGAGTGATTTGCACGATCTATTTTCTCTCGGAGACGAGACGCAAGGTCCGACTGAAACTAGCAAGATCTTTCAAGATGCCGACGTGACCTACGAGGGTGGTGACAGCCCTGCTCAAAAGTCCAGCAGATCGCGACGTGGAGGGGGTCGTGGCAGTGAACCTTCAGAGAAACTGAAGAACATCGAGGTCGGCAAGGTGGAGGGCATTGCGTCGGTCGAGGAATTCCAGGGCGATCCAGAAAAGCCGAGCGAGCAGGATGAAGGGTCCTCAACTCCGAAGTCAGAGTCACGTCTGATGGAAGGCATCTTTGCTCGTTCCGGAGTCCATTCCGCTCTGGAGCACGACCAAATCGTGAACGGTAAACGCGTCGTCCGTGCAGATCCCAAGATCATCGAGGCTGAAGCCAAGAAAGTGGCTGCCGAGGCCGCCGAGGAGCTACGACGAGCAGGCGAAGCCGCCCGATCCGTGCCAATCGGAACACCAACGTGGACAGGTCAGTTTGGTCTCGCCGGAAAGCCCGCGGAGCCGGCATTCGGTGGAAGTAGCAGCTCGGCCAGACGAGGGCCGGCCGGTCCGTCGTCTGCTAGTATCTTGGCCAATCTCTCGGCGCGCACGCCCTCGCCTCGCAGCGCAAGCAACAGCCCTGCGCCAGCCAAGGCTACCAGTGGGATCGACTTCATCACCAGGATCCGAGATTACATCACATCCCAGGGCGGGTCAGTCTATACGCAAATGTTGATTGACCACTTTAATCGTCTCTGTACCACGCCTCAGCGGTCGGCGGAGTTCAAAGAAATGCTCAAAACGATTGCGGTACTGGAAAAGGGCGGTCGCAACGGGCGAGGGAAATGGTCGTTGAAGCCTGAATACGCCCAAAAAAGGTCCTGATCATCTCTCACGGACAGATGGAATCATTCAACTCCTGTTCCCACTGGATCAAAGGGCGATGGTGTACCGCGGACCAAAGGGAGACATAATTATAAACATATATTTGACTGTATTATGGGAGACTTTGTCTCATTGCTTTCTTTTTTCATGTTGCATTTGGGTTTAGGTAGGGAAATAGAGTTGGAACATGGCGTCAATCATGAGATATGAGACCGGATACTTTGTTAATGCACGTGTACGATATGACCTAAGGTGATCGACGAGTGAAACCGAGGCTGTTGGATTGTAAATACCGCAGTAGACGTGGAGTAGCTGACTCCTTTCATTTCCCACATGCATAATTGTATTGTTTACCCCTGAAGTGATGTCAGTCAGGACGTGTACCAGATCGTGAGAGTCAATGGAACCGATGATCGTCACGATATGAAAGTGTTGGCACTTGGCACTTGGAAATGAATGAATGCAATGGGAATTAGTCTGACATGACAATGACATGCTGACTAGGTCGTGGTCTAGCCATTAATCTCAATTAGATCGAAGCTATCGAATCTAGTTGATGTGAGACGCGCTGTGCAGGGCTGATTCTAATTAGACGTTCGATTATATTCTACGGACTGCCCTTATCATGGATCTAAGTGGATAGAAAAATCTCCGCCAGAATACAGTAGAAGAACATGTCCGATGGAGAACAATGTAGATCGTCATCCCAGATTAACCATGGATGCCCTGTTTTTTATCTACCCCTGACAACTATCTGTTTGAAGATCGACGCGAGACAACAAAAATAGCAACAGGGTATCTTGACTGTATCGGCACATACATGCCGTGCGGGAGAAGTACCTTTGCAGTACCAGGTCTTCACAACGATGACTTCTCGCTATAAATTCTTGAATGATTGCTACTGCTCTGTATAGCTTCATCGCGTTCCTTATCTCCGATCCCGACGCGATCTCCCTGCCACTGCACGCTTGTCACATTCTCCAGCCGGGCTGAATGTCTCAGTGTCCCCCGCCTTCATTCCCCAGCTGACCGACGATCGTCCTCTGAAATTCGCCGCCCATGGTTACTGATCCACTCGCCAGTGGAGATCGACTTTCGTGGTTGCTGCGTGCCAAGTCAGAGTTGTTGTACCTTAAGGTCCTAAACTCTCGACATCTGGGAATCGGCCGGTCCTCGCTTCTGCAAACTCTTGTTCCAGTCTAATCTCCGGTGGAAATCAATACCATTACATACAGTCCATCCGCGGGGAGGGAAAATCGACGAGAGATTAAAGTTGCCCTGACCGAGAGAAAAAAAAGTTATATAGAGCCTCCCTCTCCCATCCGCCCTCTTTGCCACCTCCCACCTCCCTCCTTCTTGCATCCCTCTCTCTCTTCATCTCTGGAGCAGGTTCCTTCGCTCTGTTCCTACAAACTCTCGCTACTTTCTTTCCTTGTCTGTACTCTCTACGAGACCATTCTTTCACCATGAAGCTTCTCTCTTCCCTTGCTCTGCTGGTCTCCGCCGTGGCAGCCAACCCGATGGCGCGGGCGAGCAACGCCAGCGACACTTTCCACCTGAAGACAGCCGGGGCATCCGATGCGAAGCACAACGATCTCTACGTGTATGCCTATCACACTGGTGCCGGATTCAACGACGCCGTCCTGACCTCGGACACCGACACGGCCAACCCGGTCTTCCTGAACAACACCCACGCCCAGTTTGCCCTAGACACTCCTTTCCCGTGGGGACTTAACATGCCCCCGCACAACAACTATGCCGGTATGTACTTTTCCTGGCCTTGAGGGCCTAGATTCGGAGGAATTGAGGCTAACTTTTTTGCCTTTCCACCTGTTAGCGTGGGAACCGGTCGAGATCAACACCGGATACGGGACCGACGGGTTCTTCATCGATGGCACCGGATTGCAGTGGTCAAGCAACCTCTTCGGGGGTTGGTTGGGTAAGTTTTCCCTCGTGATGCGTTAGACTTCATTGTCTGTGGGAATGAAGTCATCTCTGTCTAGCGAATTTGCCACTAACGGAACGCCCCAACCGATATAGTGTGCGACTGGTACCACAACGAACCCCAGCTTTTCTACCTGTACCGCCCGTACGAAGCCAAGCTGCCCTCGTCCTGCAGCAAAGTTAACCTGGAAGTCGAGCGCCTTTCCTGAGAGAAACGACTCGGTGCCACCCAACGAGGGCAATGGTTCAATGACGCGCATGGTGCAAGTTGATGATTCATACGGACGATGTACCGCTCGCTTCTCCCGGATTCGTACCAGAGTCAATGAAAGTTTATTGATAGGCTGTCGGGGAGATGCTGTGCGTGCATCCGGATAACGATAATTTTCTGTAATGACTGCGATGGCCTTGGAAATATTATGGCGGACGGCATGGTTGGCTTCGAGGTGGATAACGGGTACTTATGTATTTCTTCTTGATGTTTGATAATATTGGTTGCATGTATGTATCTCGATCGACGGAAATGCGACAGACGATATACTTTATCCAGCCAACGATCACCCAAGGTTCGTTGCCAATAATTGCCAATAATGCACCGCAGCTGGCTCGGTCGGTCCGCCGAGCGACCGTGGAGCTGCCTCGGAGACGGACGAAACCTGGAGTCGGGACAACTCACCACCGAGGACTGCGACGGAGTAGTCCGTAGACTC
The DNA here is from genome assembly GCA_025592935.1 of Aspergillus ostianus. Taxonomy (NCBI): domain Eukaryota; kingdom Fungi; phylum Ascomycota; class Eurotiomycetes; order Eurotiales; family Aspergillaceae; genus Aspergillus; species Aspergillus ostianus. Next base: position 33,389 of record JANFQY010000014.1, on the reverse strand, counting down.
AGAGTCTACACCGTAGGGAGCGTGGCAGACTGAAGATGAAGGGTTGCGAGACACTGTGGACGACCAACGCCAAACCAGGCCAATCAATGTGATGCCTCAGGCCGGCAGCCAAAAATAGACGGTGTCTCACATGTTGTGCCCAAAGGGGCTTAGCGCTGTTGACTTCTTTCTGGTCTTTTTCACCATTTCGCCTTCTGTCGGCCACTTCTCACCTTCTCACGGCCCTCGCTCGCTCTGCGTCTTTGTTTCTCGTTTTCTCCCTATCTCGCCGTCTCTGTTAGACCTCTTTCTGACCTCTCGCCCGTTGTTGTCCACCCTCGTTGCGCCGTTTCGCATCCCGGTCACTCGCTTTACATTGTTTACCCACTCGCCCGCTCTCAGTCTCCTCCCGGGCTCCTTATCACCCGATCTGCAGGTTTCAGGGCCCACCGCGCTGGAATAATAATTGGCCTGGTTTGCATCCCACTTGACTCGCCGTCTCCTGAGCAATTCTGTCGTCCGTCTGTCTGGGCCTGGGGCAAAAAAAGCACATCCGACATCTTTTTGTTGATCCCTCACTCGACTTTTCCCTGATCTTCGTTCCCACTCACTCGTTTGCTGTCAATCTTGGAGAACACTGGGGAAGATTGGACCATCGATCGGAATCGAATATCTCTATCACGGGATCTGGTTGAGCTGTCTTTTTGTTTTCTTATCCGATTCGTTCGACCGTTGAGCAACGCCATCGAGCTTCTTTCATCATGCGGATAACCACCTTTCTTTCCGTCGTTTACCTTTTCCTCGGCCTGGTCTCGGCTTCGTCGAATGGCTTAGACCTGGGCCACGGTGCTCTGGTTCCTCGAGCTGGTTAGTATCATCGAAACCCATCCTATATCTCGTATAATCCACTCATGCTAAATCGTCTTCGGTTATTCAGATGAGACCACCACCGCTGCTGACAAGGCCACTACGGGTGCCGCTGCGACCACCGAAAAGACCGCTACGAAGACAGCGACCGACGATGCCACCAGCACGGGCACAAAGACCGGAAAGGAGACCGACAAGGAAACCGGCACTGCAACTGGCAAGGAAACTGGTAAAGAAACCGGAAAAACCGGCAAGGAGACTGGAACGAAGACGGGCAAGGCCAGCAAGACGAAAGATGACAAGAAAACCACCTCGACCTCGATCGATCCTCGTTCGCCCGCGGGTGGTGTCAAGATGCTGACCCCGTCGACCGGTGCCTCGAGTTACTACAAGATCGGTGAACACGTCACCTTCGTCTGGAACTACACCTCGCTGCTGGTGACCCCCTCGGCCGTCAATGTCATTGCCTCTTGCAGTCTGAACAGTGCCACCTACACGATTTCGAGCAACATGAGTGTCGAGGAGACCGGAAAGGTGGTGTGGGATACCAAGAAGTACCAGGCCAATGCGACCGTCCCTCTCCTGACTGCGACCTACACTTTGGTCATTTACGATGCGGACACCGAGATCGGGGACACTGCCGGTCCCGGTCACCTGAGCTCGCAGAACCAATTGAATTTCGGGATGTATGTGCCGCAATCATACACTCCCCTGAATGGTAGGTCTACGTCTTCTCCCAACCAGGATTTCAATATGACAAACCTCTAACTTGGTCCAGAATATCACTGCGTAACCTGCAGCGGAGCTCTATCCGACATGGAGCGCCAAGCCCTCAAGTTCGCCGTCGGAATGGTATTGATAACCGTTGCCTCCTTCACTTGGTTCGCTGGAGACTTTGGCGTCTTCTCCACATGATCTTCTCTCCTCTCCGGACCCCAACACCAGCGATGAAAATACACCAACCCTACATACATCAAAAAAAGAATATTGATTGCATCGAACTGAGCGGATTCTCGTTTTCAGTCATGACGATAGCGTTACTCTCAGCAAAGGAACTTGGCCTGGCGTTAAATGCGGTATATTGCTTGGGATCTATTTTATTCCGTTGTCTATTTTTCATTATTATTGCTGCCTTACAGCACCAGCGGGAATTTTTTGAGTATAATTATCAATTTGCGGATGATTTACCCCATGTCAATTTTTTTTGCCTGTATAATGAGCTAGTTGATTTGATACATAGGATTAATTCTGATGGATATTGTACATGGATTTACTTGCAGGTCTTGAGTGTGACAAATGGCAAAGGATTGAAACTGGACAGAACAGAAATGAAACTGCATATCTACTCTACATCTTATGATTCCAACGTGATCTGTTCATCCTCCACCATATATCTAGTCGATAAACCAATCCGATCCATTCCAATTAAATCCACAGCATGATGCGCTGACGTACTGTACATACATACATAGACAATGCACTCTCTACCTTGCAGTCCCACCGTTGGCAACATATAGCAGGTAATCTGGTTTTGTTTATTATATTGGCTATTATCGTAGTGTTGTTGCAAGTACCTAATGAATGTATCGGCTGCTGTGGAGCGTGACAATGGAAGAAGATAAGTATACTACTGGTTGGTCGGCGACTACTACCCCATTTATCTCCCCGGCAGCACATTCGTAATTCTAAGCGCCGATTTCCTTCCCTTGTTCTATCTGTTGTAATACTTCATTAGGGCATGTTGATCTCGTATGTTGATATTTCTTCATAAGTGTGTATGCATTTCAAATCTCTCTATTATTATTCGTGCCTTCTATGTACATAAACATCCTCATGTGTTCAAACAGGTTAAGGAAAGAGAAAGGCCCTCCCAACTAGGCTAGGTCTGGCCTGAAGGACCCTCGACGCGGAAACTCAACCCAAATGGCATCGGCGATGGCGATTCATTATCGACGTCGTCACGAACCGTGAGCCGGATGTCTTCGTTGCGTAGAAACGACGCCGTTTACCCAGACGAGACGATTGGTCTCAATGGGACAGCGACGGAGGTGAGAGAAAGGGGTAAGGGAATGAAATGTGTGCGGGTGTGAATGTGGGCATGGATGTGGTGTGGGATGTAGGAAGTGGGTATTATTGAGAGAATGGCGATGATAATCGGAAGATACGCCGTTTCCATGGGCGCTTTAAGAAAAGAATTGGGCGAAGAATTTGTGAGTTTTGGACGAGGAAGGATTAGGTTCCAGGCAAGAGCAGTTGTTAGAAGTGCATAATTGTGGGGGAGAGGGCCATGCGGCTTTGGGATCGAGATGGGCGGAGTACTCGGCTTGTTGGCAACATGATCTGGTATATCGGAGTACTAGACGGTAGTGATAGCTTAATGACGGGCATAGGTTGGATTGATCTGAATCTGTGGATGGTGCTGTGTGCCTTGGTAACGGGAGTGTGGGCCAGTGATTGATCAGATGCAGCTGGCATGATAGGCTTCCCAGGTTGAAGATGGCGGTTGCCCTGCCGTTGGAGAAGGTATGAGTTTGTGCTGGCGGATTGTTGGTAGTTGAGTTGCTGCGTCAGTCATCTTGCCGCATTTCACGCATGGGGTTTGCTTGATGCTGGAGTAGGCAGATATCATGTCCTAGTAGTGGTAAGAATCTGAACAGTCCAAAAGTCGGCGACGTAAACTTACAAGTAGATGCGCAAGATCCCATTGCCGAGGTCGTGCATTCATGCAGTCGGTAATCGACATCTCGACCTTCGTCTGGGGATGTCCTGGAGCCGCCTTACTCGTGACTTGCCATTCAGGCACACCATTCCCTTCCGTTCCACCAACAGTGTGGACATCGAAGACCATCCCCGCCTTTCCAAGAGCAACGATGACAGAGTCTTCACTCTTACTAGGAATGAAACGCACACCGGGCACATTCCTCTGGGCGAAGCCGTCCACGACCGCTCTCCACCCGCCCTCGGCCGATCGGATATTCGACCGCTCCTGCTCCTCGCCAGCTCTGCGCTGCTGCTCGTTCTTCTTCTCTTGCTCCTCGAGCAGCTCTTCAAGGATCGTGTCGTAATCCTGCTCCCAAACCCCGGTAGGCTGCAGCAAGATGCCGCCATTCTCCTTGATCTGCGCATCGACATGCTCCCAAACGGCTTTCATCTCAGGGCCGCGCCACATGTTCTGGAACGCCTGGACCTCGGCAGCGCCATCCTGAAAGCATTGAGAAAGCTCCTGAAGCAGAGCCTCTGGCGACTTTGGCGCCGACTGAGCCTTGGGATTCGAATTTGGCGTCAAGGGATCCAGTAGGCGTTCCGGAAGCAGAGTCCGGAGTTGGTGAACCTGCAAGTGTTTAAAAACCATACATTTTCTAGTGCATGCACACCAACAGGACGCGAAAGGGGGACACAACATACCATGGCCTCCAATTTCTGGAGTTTCGCCAAAGAAGATACAAGCTGCATTTCGGACTCCGAGATGTCGGCACTGGAAGCCCCATTGCCGACCACGACCGGGGTGATGTTCCCCTTAGTGTCGGGTTGAGGCTGAGGCCGAGCAACGGCGCTCGTGGCGACATTAACCGGGTTGAGCGGATTGCTCATGGCGCCGATGGTAGAAGGCGTAGAAGTACTTGGGTTATTATTATTGCCAGGATCCGGTTTCGCAATTTTCGATTTCGAGGGATCGGAGCCTTGCGGTGGGGCCGCGGTAGACGGGACCTGCATTCTGGGTACGACGACTGCTACTGTGGGAAACTGTCTGGGGGTTTGCTTGGAGGGAGAGGGCATATTTTCTTCGGGATAATTGTTTGGATGCAAGAATTGGAGATGTAATTTCACCGGGAGCAGCACTCTATTCCGACTTTGCGGCTGATAGAGAGGGTCCAGAGATCAATTTCGCGAAGTCTTGTGGAACCACTTGTCAGAGACTGGGACCAGTCAAGACAGGAAGGCGTAATGACTCCAGTTCATGAGAGAAGAATGGGGGACGATGGTGTTCCAGAGCTAGAGATCCTTGGTGGTTGAACATTGAAATGCGCCAGAACAAAGCCGCGGAATAATTGGGTGAGAGTCGCCGGGTCACGGGGTGCGCCACTGTCTGGGCCAACGCCACAATGGGGCTGGGCTGTTCCTTACGGGGATGGTGCCTGAGGCTACCATGGGGTGCTTGTTACTTGTTACACCCGCTACAGGTTTGGATGACGGCCGCTAAACCTTCAATATCATTATCACATGAAACAATTTGGGCTTGTAATTATCAAGAAAGTCTGACTTTAACTCCCCGGTCATGCGACATGGTAAGAGTCGAATGAATCTTGGGCACCTGGATTTCCGGATCGGCGCATTCTACAGTTTGGAATTTCTGAGCCAGCTTGACCAATGTGTAGCTTGCTTCGGTGAGTGCATATTGCTCTGTACGAATTAGGGTTGTTAGCAATGCTAGAGTCTCGTCATTGGGCATAATGGGCCATGATGCCCGGGTCAGGAGGACTTACGACCAAGACAAATGCGCGGTCCACCGTTGAAGGGAAGATAGTCCCAGCTGCGGCGTCCATTTTCCTGCCAACGTTCCGGCCGAAAGACATGTGCATCAGGGCCATAGAAGTCGGTCCGTCGATGCATGGCGTAGACACTGTAAGTGACCAGCATTCCCTTTGTGATGTAGATTGGAGATTTGCGATCCGGCCCTCCTCCCACAGGCAGCGAGGTGTCCTTAGTAGCGACTCGGAAATTCAAAGGCACGGGCGGCATCAATCGAAGAACTTCATTCAGGACGTACCGCAGGTACGGAATGTCCTTCAACTTGGTCTGTGTGATCTGTTCTCTCGGGTGCTCGCTATCTCCGAATTCCTCCACAATTAACCCCCGAAGCTTTATCCAGACGCTGGGGTTGCGCGACATAAAGAAGAAGGCCGAGCTGAGTAGACTGGCCGTGGTATCACGACCGGCCAGCAAGATATTCAACATGTTATCACGAAGAACTTTGGGGTCGTCGTTGTCCTCAGCCAGTGCTTCAGCGAAGATGTATCTTCCCTGCTCCTTCTTTTCGGGGTGTCTTTTGGATTCTATCGCGAGGCGCACATAATGATCCACCACCTCGTGGACACGCTTGACGGAGTCCTGAAATTCCTTCGGATTCACCATCCAGTAGAAGTCCACTGCTCGAGATCGCGACGCAAGATAATCTTGGGCCGTGTTGAATGCCTCCGCAAAGCCTTGCGCGTTGCCAACCGATGACTTCTCCAGAAGACCCGCATCGACGGAAGAGTGCATCGAGCCCACCGACTCGCCGAAAAGGAAGTGGGTCGCAGAGTCGATGGTCAACAGGAAGAAAAGGCGCTGAATGTCAAAGGGTGATCCGTCCTTCGGAATGAGATCAATCATGCGGGAGACATGGCCATCCATGAGATTCAGGTCGGCTACCTGGTCTCGCGCGAACTGGGGCCGCAAGAGGCCCCGCGCATGAGACCATCCTCCCCCATCGAGGGTGAAGATGCCATCACCAAGCAAGGGGTAGAACTCGCGGTGCCGGGTCCCCAAACTGAAGTCGGTGAACTGGGTGGCTAGCAGAGCTTTGATGTTTTCTGGGTCAATGGTGGAAATCATTCTTCGACCCATGACCTTTTGCGTGAATGTATTCCCATACAGTCCGTACTGATTAGCAATGTATTCAACCCATCGCTTTTCCTTGGCTGCGCGAGACAATCGAAAGAAGGACCTAAAGCCAAAGATACCGGGGGAACCTGGGGCGGCCGGTTGGCAACGTAGGGATTGTGCGTGCTTGCGATGCTTGTATAGTTGCTGGACGTATTGAAGGACCAAGAAAGTCACGTACAGGGCGCCACCGAAGACCACCACGGGGGTCAGCATGGTTACAGTAGGGATTGGGCTACTAGCTGGGGGATAGATAATCAAGAAAGAAAGGATGGGGGCGAGAATCAGTGTAAAGGGTTCTTCTCCAAGCACTCGTGTCTCGTGGTGGGAATCGCCTGTAATATATTTCTGTGGGATGCTAGTCTCCGGGGTCGCCTCGGTTGAAACGCATGTGAGGAGGCAGAGTATGACGGGACATGCCTCGATGGGCAGAGAGAGAGAGAGAGAGAGAGAGATAGAGAGAGAGGGAGGGAGGGAAAACAGGTAAGGAACGGGACACAATGACCCAAGAACCAAAGACGAGGGGATGATTGGAAAAGTGAGGAAGAGCGATTCCACCTCGGAACGGGTAGATCGCAAGCATGTCCCAAAAGGGCTAGTGGACTGACTGCCTGAGGAAGGGGACGCGCTAAACCCGATGATCTCCCTAACTATTATGTATTACTATCGTCTGTCTGTATGTACTGTACACCGCAAATGCCAAGGTACCTACCTAGGACGCGCTTTCTTCCATGGGCCTGTAGCATTTCAGCCAATCCTTCAGGGCCGCCTGGAACAGCTCACGTGAAGCCTTGCCCGGCGTGGATGTTGGCTGGAAGTCATAGCAATGCATCGAATTTTGAAGAATCTGTCCAAATATTGTGTTCGCCCTTGCCACCCCGCACTCGGGGATCTCGGTTGTCCAAATGACATCTTGTGGCGCGATTTCTTCGGTCGAGACAATGGACAACGTGCGCCAAGGATCGAATTCTCCGCCGCTAAAATAAACATTGGAAGGTCGGATATCCCACCCACCGAGCTCTGCATTGAGTGCATCAGCCTGCGGATGTTTTGGGATCATACCGGGGAACTGTCGGTCGCAGATCCATTGCTGGTACTCCAGCGTTTGGTAGCGAGATAGAAGCCCGTGGGGCCCGAAATTGTTGCTTTGAAGGAATCCCCATTCCGTACAATACATCCAGGTCCAGCTGATAGAGTCGGGGTCGGTGAGCGAAGAATTCAGTTCGCAATCCAGGGGAAGTGAATCGTCGTCCTTCCTGCAGTTGGCCCCCGTGTGAAGATTGACCAAGGGCGTGAACACAGGCCACAAGGCCCAACGCTCTGCCAAATATTTATTTCCAAGGGTCGGGGCCAATCCCTCTGGGCCCGCCGTCTGGTTGGTCTCCGGGTCAAGCTCCAAGTAGTTGCAGAAGTCTTCCAAACTTCCCACGCTGGTCCCGGCTGTCCCGTAGTTTTGGAAGAAACCATATAAACTGCCTAGGGCCATGGTGAAGTCCTCGTTGCTATTATTTTCGGCTCCATCGCCGAGGAAAAGCTTCTTGATAGAGGCTGACGTTTGAGGCTCTGCTAACTGCTCGTCGATATACTCGAGAGCCGCATGGATGTCTTTGGTGCAGTTCTCAAGCCCGTTGGCAACCATTCCCCGATAAACCGGCTCGTAGTATATGCCCATATCAACGCGAGCTTGTACGGGAGCGGACGAAGAAAAGGCAGCGAAAATCGTGTCTGGATATTCGTTACGGGTGAAGGCAGCCCGAGACCCGGCATATGATCCGCCGACCATGACCCATGGCGTGGACTTTGGGGTTAAATCTAGATCGGGGTGGCTGTTGCGGCTGAATGTTTTCGCAAAATGGGGAATGTCTTGCAAAGCCTGCTTAGTGGTGTGATACTGTAGATGTTCCGCAGGTGTATTGTTGTTGACAGGAAAGGGAAGAGAGTCCCCAAAGTATCTGACTCCTGTTAGCCCTGCGCTCTGCTCGGCATGCGGAATACAAGACCAACCGGTGCTCCCAAACGATTCCTATAGCTTGAAGGTCCTGCAGCATTCTCCGAAAAAAGGATAGATCCGACATCAAGCGGGATCGGGCTGTCGCTTCTGCGCCGGACTCCCCAGCGTCATACAAGATAACTGGACTTCCGGGTACGAAGAACTCTTCATTTACCCAATATCGATTGTTGTAAGTTCCGACAGACAGATTGTAATGGTCGATAGGGATCTGAGAGGCGATGTCAGGAGATGCCATATTTGCCGGGCTACACAGGGGACCATACCTCGACATATTCTGCTGGCACCGCAGGCGCTAGGTTCGGACCGTGAGATATCAAAGAATGGAAAGTCGAGCGATCATTCAGATATTGTCCCGGATCTATGCCTAACTCAGCCGCGAGGTCAAGTTGTCGTGTGAATTCTAGATTGTGCAACCCTAAGCCCATTACAGGACTGGACAAAAGCACCAGGGAGAAAAGTCTTGAATATGTGAATGTAAACATGTTGCAAGGTGTGTCTAGAGGAGGGGCGTGATAACTCAGCCCTTAATCGGCATTGACATGCACCTGAAGGTATACACAGAGTACCCCGTACGGAAAGACTGTCTGTTATATACTATCAGGCGGACAACGCCGCCGCCCACGGACAATGGCATGGCAAGATAGTTATCATGCCGACAATGACATGTCTAGCAAAAACTTGAATACCAGGAAGTGGGTCCCATCTCATTCAGGACACGATCTAATCGTGTGCAGCAACAGGTTGCCCAATGCGGATGACGATTTGATGTCTTCGGGAAGGGCTCGACAGGGGCGGGTGGCGTGCCCGGAACGACGATCGGAATGCTTCCAAGGGGTAAACCAGCCCCCAGATAGCATGATCCGGATGAAAACAAACAGTATATCAGTGCCTGTGGTAGGTTTAAGTTTTCACCATGAATATCTGTCATGGAACCCCGTTCATCGAGCCGGGAGAAACATGCCTGACGCGGTGATAAATGAAGGTGTTCCGAAAGACATCGATACGGAAGGGCCCATTTACAAAAAGGTCGACTGTAGAATCGAGTTGCAGTGTTTGTGTACATACATATATGCAGTTGCATTTCTGAGTCGCTAGCTCCGTGAGAAATACCAGGCACTTTGGTGTCGGATTATTTCTCCGGCGAGTTGTCCATGGTCTTGACTGGCGCAGTTAGTTTCCTGATCGGGGAGTAGGGCTAATAATGCCATAGAACCGACGAGAAAATAAGGCACGATTTGGGGAGGAACCGCGTGCAACAAAGAAGTTGCCCCATGGACTGAGGAATTCCTGTGCCACCTCAGAATGCGCGCCAGTTGGAATGTGCATGTTTCCCAACAAGGCTAGGTTGATGCCATAGGATGAGGCTTGGCAGTGTTTTCTCAAGAGAGAAGGAATGGTTGATAGCATCGCTGGGGCAACTGAGCTGTCAGATAGGAAGAAGAAGAGGTTGCTAGGTTGCTCGTATTTGGTCTGTGAAGTAGCCCAAAGAGACCGATTACAATTTGCCCAAATTGTTCAAACATCAAAAAACATATGCTGACAAGAAGGGGATTCGAACCCCTGTCCCTTACGAGATCCGTGTAACCACCTTTTTCAGGTAAGGATATAATTGTATATCGCTTGAGACGGACGCCTTAGACCACTCGGCCATCTTGCCGCTTATATAAGCATCTTGGCAATGTTTGGCATTATTAACTTGGCAAGAGCACAATTCCGGGAGGGGATAATAAGTTCTACCAGTTGTTCTTTATAGAAATCAAGGGAAATGACCAACGATGGACTGGATCGACCTCAGGCACTCATGGGCCACCAAACTTTCCTTCCTATTGATTCCATCTATCATTGCGTCAGATTCGGGAAAATGTTGCTTATCGCCAGAAAACCCGATGAATTAACCAAAGTACTCTGTTGCTTTTGTCATTTAGGCATATTGTCACACCATCACATGAGGTGCACGGGACTCCGTCGGAAGAACTTATTGTCAAGGGCAGCAGCTGATTATTTCTTCGGCAAGAGTTGAAGAGAAATTGGACCCAGTCACCCACTCAACAACAGCCGGGCCCACCCAGAGCGTTTCATGGCAAGCTCGTTGGCGAGCCCTAAAACAACCCGCTGATCTTGGCAGCTCAGGGCCGCAAAAACCATCGGCACAGGGTGACACTAACAGGATGGGGTGCAGGATTTGAGCACATGGTAGGGCTAGGGGATCAAGGGCCATCTTAGGCCAATTCCTACCTCCGGCGGGGCGGACTGCCATTGCTAGAGACAGGCCAGGTTGACTGGTTAGTGATGTGACATTCCACGGAGCACCAAGTGATTGATGGACATTCTGCATGAGCAAAGTCACATTGATTCCATCCCGTCAGCCTCGTTACCGGACTCCTTTAGACAATCTACCGATCGGCAGCAGGCTAGCAGGCCTCGGACCCTTCCCACATAAAAGGTCCGGTTACTCCTTTTGAAATGCCACCAATCTACATCTGGGATAGAGTATGGGATTACTTAGTGCTTCTATGACGCTTGAGGAACGAGATCCGTGGCGTGGAGGGAAAGACGCGCTTTTCGAAAACGAGTGAGCGACCAATGATCCGACCAGGCTCAACCTCGCTTCGATCACGGTCAACTAAGGATATCCGTCCACCATTGAAAGACGATCAGTGACAGAATAGCCTTTCTTCAGCATGCTTAAGTTGGATTTGGACGGGCGATCAGCAGTCACGAACTCGGATTTTCGCTGTAAAGAAAGCCGATTGCCGATCGCAACGTGACAGTGCTAGGACGCTACGGTCGAAAAAATCGCAAATCGATGCTTGATTCAAGTATACGCATCAGACCAGAAGATCATGAAGTCTCATCGTACATGACTGGTTGACTGCATCAAAAAACGGTTGCTACTTGGACTCGTCTGCCGAAGCTAAGGGCTATGTGGGTTCCCATACTGAAGAAGGTGAAACGGCCATCTATGCCGTCGGATTAAAGGAGCATTCAGTTAAACAGGGGTTTCTTGGCCCAAGCCGGCGTGTATTCGATGGATTCCACTTCGACGACCAGCTTTCTCCGCAATCACTGGATATTAAAAGAAATATCGATATTAATAGTGGATGCCGCTATGGCTTTAGTGCCGGTCGTCCATGCCCGTGTCGAGTACTACATGGCGTGCAAGTAAGCTGTCGCTTGTCAGATTGGTGGAACCGAGTCATGGACAGGATGTTAAAATGATCAGGGGCTGTAGGATGCTGCGAAAGGTTCGCTGTTGATAGTTCGTGCTAGCAAGTCTGGGCACTTTTACTCGCTTTTATTTTTATTTTTATTCTCTCAGCCAGAAGAAACTCCTGTCCGCGAGAGACATAAATGTCTCCGCTGCCGGCCAAAATGTCTAACCTGATATCCGGACAACCGCAATCCACTCAAAATGTGGTCGAAGGCCTTATTCCTGTCATCGCTCTCGCTTTGGGCCAGAGTCGCTAATGCGGCGTTTGGACTCACCACCAACGACAACTCCTATGTCATTGACGCAGGATCGCCAAATTCGCTGGTATTTACCGTGAGCCGCTCCAGCTGTGACATTACTTCCATCAAGTACTACGGCTCCGAATTACAATACCCCAGCCAGGGCAGTCATATCGGCTCTGGTCTCGGCAGCGCCTCTGTGTCTGCGGTGCAGGATGGTTGGTGAATTCATACTCATAGGGTTCGAGATCGACTTCTTACTGTGTATAGGTGATTACATCAAGGTCACTTGTGAGGCCGACACTTTGACCCATTATTTCGTCGTCCACAACGGAGACCCTATTATCCACATGGCGACCCATATCACTGCGGGTTAGTACTCTTATTGTCGAAGCTTTGATGGCCTAGTCCTGACATAATCCAACAAACAGAGCCCTCAATCGGCGAGCTACGATTCATCGCACGTCTCAACTCGGACCTGCTTCCTAACGAGGAACCTTTTGGTGCTGTCTCAACCACCAGTGGCGGCAGTGCTATCGAAGGGTCGGACGTGGTGAGTACTGTAAGTCGCTGAGATGATAGTGGTTTCTAATTTCAATATAGTTCAACGTCAATGGCCAGACGCGCAGCAAGTTCTACTCCAGCCAGCGGTTTATCGACGACCAGAGACACTGTAAGAGGGCGAGTAAGGCCACTTCGCAACGCTTCAAGCTAACCATGACCAGGCATTTCGGGAAGTGCTCACCGCGTCTGCATGATCCTCAATCAGTATGAGGGTTCGTCTGGCGGTCCTTTCTTCCGGTGAGTGACAATCCAATTACTAGACAGCGATCAGCACTAACGGCCTTTAGTGATATCAACACCAACAACGGCGGTAGCTACAACGCTCTCTATTGGTACATGGTATGTTATTCATCCGGATCTGGATCAAATAGCGCATGCTCAATCGTATAGAACTCCGGCCACGTTCAAACCGAGAGCTACCGCATGGGTCTTCACGGCCCATACTCGATGTATTTTAGCCGCAGCGGAACTCCCAGCACCAACATCGATACCTCCTTCTTCGGCAACCTCAACATCAAGGGTTACGTCCCTGCAAATGGGCGAGGGACCGTTAGCGGTACTGCATCGGGTGCTGACTCCAAATTTGACTGGGTTATTCACTGGTAGGATGCATGCCTCTCCTGCCAGAATGGATCAAGGACACTAACGCCAGAGAAGGTATAACGATGACGCTCAATACTGGACCTACACCGGATCGGGTGGTGCCTTCACCTCCCCGGCGATGAAGCCCGGTACCTACAAAATGGTTTACTACCAGGGTGAATTCAAGGTTGCCGAATCGTCTGTGACGGTGACTGCGGGAGGAAAGACAACCAAGAACATCTCCGGCTCTGTCTCTACTGGCACCACTATCTTCAAGATTGGCGAATGGGATGGACAGTGAGTTTCCTTTCCCCCATACTAGCTTCTCACTTACTCACAACTTCCAGACCAACTGGCTTCCGTAACGCCGAGAAACAGCTCCGCATGCATCCTTCCGACTCTCGGATGAGTAGCTGGGGCCCGCTCACCTACACGGTGGGCAGCTCGCAGCTGACTGATTTCCCCATGGCTCTGTTCAAGTCCGTCAACGACCCTCTCACCATCAAGTTCACCGCCACCTCTGCCCAAACTGGCGCAGCTACTCTGCGTATTGGAACCACCCTTGCTTTTGCAGGCGGTCGTCCCCAGGCAAAGGTATTTCCATACTATAGAATATCATACGGAATCGAGCCATGCTGACCCAAACTAGGTCAACAGCTGGACTGGCTCTGCTCCGTCCGCGCCCACGAACCTCAACTCCCGAGGCGTCACTCGCGGCGCGTACCGTGGCAACGGAGAGGTCTACGACGTTAGCATCCCTGCCGGAACTATTGTGGCAGGGTCCAACACGGTTCGTCTTCCCTTATCATGTCAATTGATTGAGCATTGAGACTAATATACACTAGATCACCCTGTCCGTGATTTCCGGAAGCTCAGGGGCAGACTTCCTCAGTCCTAACTTTGTGAGTACCCTGTCGGCCTAGCTTAGTAGAGGTGGCTCATTTACTAATGATGCGTACAGGTCTTTGACTGCGTTGAGCTGTTCCAGTAGATTACAGTCTACTTGAGGTAGTAGGGAAGAATTGATCTCGGACCTAGGTGCTGCATTCCTGGCTGTTCTTCACAAGCTTGGGTAGTTGACATCGAACATCTGTGTCATTTTCCATACATAGTACAGTTTTTTTATTGATCCTTCGTAGGGCTTGAGTTCAGCCCACGATGCTTTTCTTCTCTTCTCCAGGGGTCGATTCCACCAATAATCTAACCATGACGCTATTGCACATATGGTATAATCCAACCTAACACCCATCTAAGTATGCATGCACTCTATAGTATATCCATCACTTCAATCTCCGCAACGTAATGAAAGCCCCGATAGTCACCGCACCGACTCCCCAAAGCCAGCCCCAGGAAGATGAGCTCCAAGCGCTGCAATCCTTCTGCAGACTACCACCCCGTCGATGGACCAGTTTCCCACGCACCCACACAGCACGGACATTCCGGTCATCGCCATTCCACACCCACTTCTCGACTTTCTCACCCCAACTCTCTGTCCCAAAAACATCCACCCGATTCTCATCCCCACCTCCTGTGACCAAATCGGAGACATCCCCACCCAACGAAATCAACTGCGCATCCCAGCTCATCCCTAGATCAAACCCACCGACCTCGCCCGCCAAATCCACGAGTTCCGCACCGCCCCTCGTCGCCAAATACAGCGCATCACCAACACTCAGCGTCATCCTCTGCGCCTCGTCATCCGTGATGCTCGCGTCCGTATGCCGATACAATCTCGAGACTAGACACGCCTGACGCACATTTTCCAACACACTCGCATCATACCCACCGCTCACATCAGTCCCCAAGCCCACCTGGATGCCCGCATCCAAGAGCCCACGCACCGGACAAATGCCCGACCCCAGCGCCGAGTTCGACGCCGGACAATGTGACACTTTAGCGCCGCGGGCACGGACCGTCGCCTTCTCCGCATCAGACAAATGGACCGCATGCGCGAGGATCGTACGCGGTGTCAAGAGCTCATGCGTCGCGTACACATCGGCATAACTCATCCCATAGATCGACTCAACGGCAGCCACCTCGTTCTTGTTCTCCGAGATATGCGTCTGGATGTGCAGCGGGGGGTCGAATTTCTTCGCCAACGCAGCGACCCCGTGCATCGCGTCTTTCGAGCACGCCAGCGCAAACCGCGGCGTGAGAACCGGTTTCACGAACTCGCCGTTCGGATCGATGGTGCGGATGTGGTTGATCACGTCGCGGGTGAGAGCCACCGACGCCGCGGGGCTCTCGTCCCGATAGTCCGCCGGGGTCTGGTCGGTGCGGTCCATGCAGACGCGGCCGATGAGGGCGCGTTGGCCGGCGCGCTTGCAGAGGTCGGCGAGGAGGTTCGTGGCGGGGACATGGATGGTCGCGAAGTACGAGGCGCAGGTGGTGCCGTTGGCGAGGGTGCGGGCGATGACGCGGTTGTAGACGGCGCGGGCGCGGTGCGTGTCTTGGAAGGATTTCTCCATGGGGAAGGTGTATGTTTGCAGCCATTCGAGGAGGGTGAGGGAGCCGAAGAGGCCGGCGTTGGGGTATTGGGGGGCGTGAATGTGGGTGTCTGGTTTTGAGGAAGGAATCAGTCGTTTGTTTATGAGAAATTGGACTCATGAACAGAACAAGGATAATGAAGATGCCCGGCGTATAATAAACGTACCAATGAAACCAGGAAAGAAGAACTCGTTCCGTTCCTCCTCCGCCTTGACGATCCGGACTCTGGGTCTTTTGGAGAACGTAGGCGCGCTCGAACCCTCCACCACCCACCCCTTGCTCGTTATCAGGGCCAGTAGATCCTCGTCACTGTGAACATTCCAATCGAAGCCCTGAATGCGACCGTCGGCATTAGATACCCAGAGCGCGCCATGCTGGATCGCGAGCTCGTGGTTCAGCCCCGTTTTCTCCCTCGGGAGGTGAACAAACGTCCCGAAGTAGAGGGTATAGGGCGGTGATGACATGGTTTATGAGACCCAGTGTTTGAACTGGTACTGTGGTTGTGTTTAAGTAACCGGAAGTATTCAAGGGCTTAAATGTATACACCTGCCATGAAAACGTCAGAATGCGCCAACAGTCAGATACAGCAGCACCAGCTCAACATTCAATAAACACCGGACTTAGCGGTCTACCTACTGTATTGTGTATAACCCCAATCAGGCTAGGTCAGCGGTAACTGGAGTAGGCCGCAGATGCAAATGCAACGATCGACCGGCAAGTGGGACACGAAGGGACGAACGCCGATAGTCTACGGGGTTCGAAGCCTTATAAACTGCACGAAGGGTGAGGCGCATGTGAGAGGAGAAATGCGACACAAGGAAATCCCTCGGGGCGAGAATGGCGAACTCCGCCAATGACAAGACCGAATAACGGCCGGCTCCGATGCTAAAGTGGGTTTAGCGTGAGGAGATAAGATATCAGCTTGATAAGATAAAGGCACGTGGCGATAAGGCTAATGGTTGATGCATACAAAACAAACATCCTCTCTTGCTTGAACTATAGCTATGGCTTGGTCTCTACTAGAGAATCAAAACACCACATATTTCCATATTATACAATCCCCTGAGACTGTAAACACTGTAAACAGCTTTTGAGAATAGATAGAATGCTCATGATTCACTCTTATTACATTAACTGCATGATATTGCTGTAAGTAGAGCCGTACAAGGCACTTGCCATTTCTACTTGTTTATTGAGAAGTAATAGAGTCACAACAAGAGGTACCGATGGGGTGTTTTTAGCATTTTCTGATATCATAGCGAAATGCACGTTCCGGAATTCTGAAATTGGCGTTATACACTGCCTCTGAATATTATCTTGGGTACGCGAAAGACGCCCTCCGTTTAACCTAACCACTTGAGAGATAGATTACTTTACTGGTATTATCCGTACCAATACAACCAAGGAAGCCCCATACAGCATAACTTCTCTAGGCTCGCCGAAAATATAAACCATTAGATCTTTATTTGACAAGAGTGCCTCATGTTCTTTTCATAAACGAGGTTAGCTATCTGGATGTAGCCAGAGCGTAACCAGTTTCTAGATTGCCCTGAACCTATCTTAGGAAACATCACGAGGTTAAACACATAACGATTGAAAGCATTGGATAAATAGCTCATAGCAAATTGAAAAGCCAAGGTAACACAGTGCAAATCACCTTGCTGCCTAGGCATGTCTCAGATGGATGTAACTGCCCCAAACATGGCATTCAAACCCTATTCAGTAATTGGGGCCATTTGCCGTGGGGGCCAAATGGTAGATCCCCCAACTACTAGAATTGATTTCTGTTTTATCGATCTTGGCCCCAGGTTTAGAGGTTAGTATGATAAGTTCGCACTACTCAATCCTGGCTGCAACCAACTCAATCATCTCTAATGGTCATCTTTAACTTCATAGTCATAGCATCGGACAGAAGCCAATGTTTAGACCCTAACTGGTATAAGGCTGACATAACTTAACCTTGTAACTAGCGTATGCATGCCTTTTATCCTACAACTACTTCCTGGTAGCTTTAAGTCGGAGGTTTTATAATTCTAATCAGTTATGATTCTATCCTTCTCTTGCAGATGTAGTTCAGGTCCCTAATCAAATATTACAAGATCAGGTTGTTGGCCCATTCACGAATGAACAGGCGACTCATCCTCAACCAGGTTATATCCTCAACAGTTGGCTGATTAACAGTATCTATTGGCAACTTGCTTACCCAGAACAAGAGGGACCCCTTGTCGAGTTGGTCGCCAAGTGCCGGCCACGCTATGATCTTCATCCAGATGCACTAAACAGGGAAATAGATCATTGCTCCCTGCTTACACAGTAGATGGACGCTATACGAGGTGAGTGCAGCTACTTTCAACAGATCAGGAACGGAGATGAACCCCCCCACCCCACAAAGCTGACACTACAGCCCCAGAGCACAATCAGATCCGAGCATGCTTGGCCGTATCCCTGCTCCTTCCATTTCGATATTAGACTGCTCGCCAAAGATACATGGGCTCGGAAGCGCTCCGCCTTGCCAAGCCATCTGGATGTATCTGACCTCAGCGAGTATGTAGAAAGACAGGTCCTGATGGGACTGTTATGTAAGCCAAGAGGCGTATATACCCAAAAAGGACGCCGGAAGCTCTCATTGAGCGCGAGAGGATCATGGCCTGAGAGGCAGAACACCATCTGATGTACTGTGGGGGACCAACATTCGGACCAAGAAGCGTTTATACCCGAAAGGATCCTAATCTTTGCAAGTGAAAGAGCATCGCAGTGAGGGTGAGGTCCGCGCCCTACATATGAATTGGAAAACGTATAAGTAGCACCTCGAATGCCGTCCTAAACTCGATCATCCAGCACACTTACATCCACACTTAAAACCGTCGAACTATAGCTATTTCCTCCTCCTCTTTATACCTCAAAAAGCATTGAAACGCGCCAAAATGATCTCATTCGTGAGTTGTCCCTCCCGGTATATGCACCACAATCATCACGCATCATATATAACAGAGGCATCCACAACCTAGAAATCCCTCGGTGTCGCTCTTATCTATGCCCTACCCTTAGCCACCCAAGTGGCATCCACTGCTCTTCCCAACGAGAACGCGGAAACCAACATCGGAGCCCCCGAGCTTGACAAGCGGGCTTGCCTTGGAGGGAGCAGTATTGCCTGCCAGCAGTCTAAGGCGGCGGCTTGCACGGGCCAATGCGCTGTGGGAAGAGCGCGTCATCAGTTGAGTTGCTTGCATTCCTGCCTTGGCAATGCCGCGAGGTCTTGCGGAGAAGAATGTAAATAAGTTATATTTGGGAGATAAAGCACTTGTGCACAGTTGCCGTGGGTGGATAGGATTGTTGGGCGGCTGGGCGGAGAATACTATGTGTGTGCATATAAGTTGAGGTGCAGATGGATGAATTGAGGGTGATCAATTTTGATATTGGAGACCTCTCGGCCTCTACTGGTTGCGCCCATTGCCTCGCATTCGAGCATCATTCTCTTTTAGAGAAGTGAAATGAATTGCCCAGACAGATCTTACTCTCCAGCCTTTCTTTCATTTCTTTTCTATCTCTTAGAAAATACCCCAGCCGTCACGTACCCCTTACCACTTATTCCAAATTGGCGGGTGAAACATCAGCAGGAACAAGCCCCAAATACATATGGATCTACTTTTCTCTCTCCATCAATACTTACCCGCGCGCCCCGTATTCATCAGGAGAAATCCCAACCAACATCATGAGCGCCTAACGACCAGCTGTGGTCGGTTGCTGCTGCTGCGGCGGCGGCGGCGGCGCCCCTCTTGCGTATGTCCATATTGCTGGAGGGAATGCATCGTTCGGGCGCCCAGAGCGCATTAATATCATACTAATCTCTATAGAGATATCTCCTTAGGACCTAGATCCAATTTACGTTTAGATGGGAACAAAACTTTTTTAAAAAGATTCCAAGAATTAGAACTAAGAAAATTTATGACTTTAGGAGATTCTTTTCACAGGGCTCCTTGAAAATCGAAAAACAGTGTCAGCTATTCTCCCCTGAAACTCTGTAGAGTAGCTGGGTCACATTCTACGGAAAAGCTGAGATAGGCAGAGAAGATTCTTGGAAGGGGAGAATACCGATAAATCGAGCTGAGGGAATGGGAAGATAGAGATGAAACACGACTTTGATAACATTACCAAGGAACCGACCTTTAATCTGGCATGAACAATGATTGTTAAAGTTTGCCTATGGAAATAAAAAAACGCTTAGCTTTGCAACAAGGCCTTCTAGATAGATATCTATGATCATACATGTACGAGCTACTCCGTATGTCGAGAACAGTTGAAGGCTAGTAAGTGAGGGAGGGACAAGGTCCCATAGCTCTTGTATCATGCTAGGTATGTCTAAGGAATTAACGCCCACATCCCAGTGTCTATCAGGATTATGTTGAATCTTGCGTGTCGCCACAACCGCGACTATGTCACTCAAAGTCCAACCAAATATTCAGTGTAAATGTTGAAGAGAACAAGAAAAGGCAGGTCAAAACAAACAATTCGTAAAGAGTAACATGGGTATCATATCTAGTCGGTATCTTCAACGGGTCCGCATGTGCAGAACAGGTTCTGATCACCATAGGCTGTACAGTCGTTAGTATAGGTTTTGAGTTTGGTTGGTGAAAGATGACTTACCATCATCCACTCGCGTGACCGACGGCCAGAACTTCTTCTCGAGAAGCCACGACACGGGGTACGCGGCAGCCTCCCGCGTGTACGGGCGGTTCCACTCGGTAGCCAGAAGGTCACGTTGCGTGTGCGGTGCCATCTTCAGCACGTTGCCCTCGCGAGGCTGGGCGCCGCTCTCGACGGCGGCAATCTCCTGGCGGATAGAGATCAGGGCGTCGCAGAATCGGTCCAGCTCGGCCTTGCTCTCCGACTCCGTCGGCTCGATCATAAGGGTGTTGGACACGGGCCACGACATCGTGGGCGCGTGGAATCCGTAATCTTGCAGACGCTTGGCGATGTCGATCGCCTCCACGCCGCAGGTATCCTTGAATTTGCGCACATCGAGGATGAACTCGTGTGCGCAGCGGCCGTTATCGTTGGTGTACAGAATCGGGTAGTGCTCCTTGAGGCGGGAGAGGATGTAGTTTGCGTTGAGCAAGGTGATCTTGGTCGCGTGCGTGAGACCCTTGGCGCCCATCATGTTGATGTAGTTGAAGGTGATGGGCAGGATGCTGGCGCTACCCCAAGGGGCGGCACTGATCGGAGGCGAGGAGGATTCCGAGCGCTTAGACACCAGGTACTCGCTGCCGGGGTGGGAGGGGAGGTATGCGCGCAGGTGCTCCGCAACGCCGATGGGCCCAACGCCGGGGCCACCACCGCCGTGGGGGATACAGAATGTCTTATGCAGGTTCAGATGGCACACGTCGGCACCGATCTCGCCGGGGGAGCAGAGACCGATTTGCGCGTTCATGTTGGCGCCGTCCATGTAGACCTGACCGCCGTGCTGGTGCACAAGCTCGCAGGCCTGCTTGATGCCGGGCTCGTACACACCAAAGGTGCTGGGGTAGGTGATCATGACGGCGGCAAGCTCGTCCTTGTGCTTCTCGCACTTAGCCTTCAGGTCCTCGAGGTCCAGGTTGCCCGTCTTGGTGTCGCATTTGATGGTGACAACTCGCATGCCGGCCATAGCGGCACTAGCAGGGTTGGTTCCGTGCGCCGACACGGGGATCAAGCAAATGTTGCGCTTGGAGCCTCCGTTGGCCTCCTGGTACTTCTTGATCACACGCAGACCGGCAAACTCACCCTGGGCACCGGAGTTGGGTTGAACGGTAACTTCAGCCATACCCGTGATGTCCGCCAGCTGCTGCTCCAGATCGTCGATCATCTGAGTGTAGCCCTTGGCAACGTCCGAAGGCATGAAGGGGTGCATCTGGGAGAATTCAGGCCACGAGATGGGGATCATCTCGGATGTCGCATTGAGCTTCATCGTGCACGAGCCGAGGGGAATCATGGAGTGGGCCAGCGACAGATCCTTGGATTCCAAGTGGTGGATGTACCGGAGCATTTCCGTCTCCGAATGGTGGGTGTTGAACACGGGGTGGGTCAGATAAGGCGAGGTACGCTCCAAGCTGGCGGGGACGGGGGCCAGGCCGAGATCCTCCTCCAGGGTGACCTCACCCTTGTTGGCATGAGTGGCAAACACCTGCAAAATGGATTTCACCTCCTCGCGTCCGACCGTTTCGTCCAACGAGATACCGACCTTGTTGGGGGCGACCTGGCGGAGGAAGATGTGCTGCGCGCGAGCGGCGGCAACGATGGCCTGCGCCTCCTCGCTGCTGGGAAGCTCTACGGTGAGGGTGTCGAACACAACACCGCCATCGGCAGCGTTGGTTTTAATGGGGACGTCGAAGCCCAGGGCCGCAAGCTTGGTCTGCAGAGTCGTGGTCATAGACATAATGCGCTGCGCAATAGCCTTCAGACCCGTAGGGCCATGGTAGACGGCGTACATGGCGCTCATATTGGCCAGAAGGGCTTGGGCCGTGCAAATGTTGCTAGTAGCCTTCTCACGACGAATGTGCTGCTCTCGCGTCTGCAGGGCCAATCTCAAGGCACGGTTGCCCGACCGATCTTTCGAGACACCGACCACACGTCCGGGGACCTTCCGTTTGTACTTGTCCGCGCACGCAAAGAAGGCAGCATGGGGACCACCGTAACCCATCGGCACACCCAGTCGCTGGGCGCTACCAAAAGCAATGTCGGCACCAAACTCGCCGGGCGCCTTCAGGACAGTCAAGGCCAACAGGTCCGTGGCAACGCTGAAGGTACCGCCAGTAGCGTGGATGGTATCACTCAGCGACTGGAAGTCGTAGAGACCACCCTCGGTGTCGGGATATTGGGCGAGCACACCAATGAGGTTGTCACCCTGCTCCTTGACCAGCTTGAAATCGTTCGCCAGAATATCTCCGACGACCAGGTTGATACCGAATCCTTCGGCACGAGACCGCATCACCTCCAGAGTCTGAGGGTGGCAGAGATGAGAAATGACGTAGGTCTTGCCGGGCTTCTTCTGCTTCGCCATGGGAAGAGTAGCGAACGACATGGTCATGGCTTCCGCGGCAGCGGTGGCTTCGTCGAGAACGGAGGCATTAGCAAACGGCAGACCGGTCAGGTCGGCTGTCAAAGTCTGGAAGTTCAGAAGCGATTCCAGACGACCTTGACTGATTTCGGGCTGGTAGGGGGTGTAACTGGTGTACCAGGCCGGGTTCTCCAGGACATTACGGAGGATGACGGGGGGTACGATGGTGGGATAATAGCCCGTGCCCAGGTATGTCTTCCCCGACACGTCAATCTGTTTCCGGTAGGTATCCAGCAGCTTCAGCATGTCCGTCTCCCCCAGGCCACCGTGCACATTGTCCCGAGCCAGCTTGGCGTTGGTATGAGGAGCGCTAACGTCGAGGTCCTTCTTCGACAGAATGTCGGCGGGAAGGACCTGTTTCACGAACTCGTCGAGCGAAGCCACCGGAGGGTCTAGCGTTGCCAGCATCTCCTTGGCGGCGTCCGGCGAAGGACCAATGTGCCGGCGGGGGAAGGTATCGAGGGGCTGGAAGACATCGCGAGGACGAGGATCACCATGGTCCGTCACCGAGCTGGTGTAGACAGCTCTCCGGGCGGTTGCCGATTGTTCTGAGGTGGTGTGCAGGGCGCGGCGAGCGGAGAGGAAGGGCGAGGATCTGCGGAGAGCCACAGGAGGCAGGGAAGAATGCAATCGGGTGCGTAGAGCCAGCTGGCGGGCGCCTCGAAGGGCGCACCAGGTCGCAGCCATGGTCAATTAAAGAGGAGGCGCCAATGGACCGCAGCGGTGCTGGTTTGGCCAGGCCAAAGGATACGCGGGAAAGAAGGGATGGGGATGGGAAGCGTGGAGGAGATAAGACACGGTCTCTCAACTGCCACACATTCAATTCATGAAAGGGAAGAAAGAAGAGGAAGCAGGGATGTAGAAGGAGAAGAGAGGAAAAGAGGAAAAAGAGCTGATAAAAAAAAAGCTCCCCTCTTGAACCACGAGAATGGACGAGATCGGACTATCGTTTGGCGGGCAAAAACCGCGGGCGATAAGCGTCGCGCACGGGAAACTGCGATAACACGCACCTCCGGGCCTATCAGGGAGCTGCCGGGACCCGCCCGGCGCTACTCCCCGCGACCGATAAGAACCCGTTTCCCGCGGGAAAATCGGCGGTGTTGCATTAACAGGTATAGTATATAACTCTCCCCCTTATAATTCGTACCTACCTTGGTATATGTTCATGACTAGTCAGTCCACCGCGCTCCGGATGGGCGACCGCATCTCATTTGATCGGGTGGACCTGGCACGGATGAGAATAATCCCACATCGTTTCCACTGTCGGAGTACACTTGGTCTGGGATGGACTTGCGGGGAGGGAAAGTCGGCGAAGACTCCGGATGACTCGCCTGGTCCGAGCTCGGCATCTAGATCTCTCTCCGTTCTCGCCCTTTCTTTTTCCCTTTCCCTCCCTTCCTCTGCTCTTCAATCATCAACACCGATAAGCATCACTCGCCCCCCCCTCGCCCGTTGCTTATCTACCCACACGCATCTTGGTCCGTTGACTAGCTTGTGTACCGTCGAAGCTTTGTCCTGGCTTTGTACAACCTGTATGTCATCTTGGAGATGATGAGTGTTATCGGCGACGTTCCAGGTCCTGGATGGGAGCCAGGTCAATGAGGGGAAGCTATTAACCATGAACCATGCCATTGTTCGTGCAGACTAATTGAATTGAAGTCACTGCCATGGTGCACAGCGTTTCATGTTGATTCAAGAATAGGCCGTGCAACAGACCAGAGCAGAGATCGTATGACTAGTGAGTAGTGACCGTCCGTCCTGATGATCTGCTGGGCGCAACTTGTCCATAATTGAGTCTGGGACTGTCGGTATCAATTCTTTGAGATGATAAGACCTATGACATATTGAGAGAACTTCTAAAGCAGACTCAACTCGACAGAGTGAAGGCAAATGGAAGAGATTCCGTGAATGCCTGCGGAGTGGGGAAATGATGCCTTACAGCTGAGGCCGGGAAGTTGCAGGAAGATTCTGCGGTCTGTGTGCCTCCTTTAGCGCGTCGAACCTTTTCAATCTTTGGCTGGCAACGTGGATCATTCCGTCACTGTTATCCATCAGCCCTTTCAACTATATCTTAGGTCCTTCATGGCATGGGTCTGTCCGCCACTCAGCGCGCGAGGTGTCTGTTATCGCCCTCCGAAACTTGGCAGGCACACCAGCTTTTGCAGCATGGTCTGGAGCTCCCTGCTTCAGCTTTAAAAAGTCCCGCAGGCTGGCAACCCGATCTCGCTTGCCTTGCACTTTTTTCTCTCCTTCCTCCCACCAACTAACTAATCTTATTTCTCAATTCCATCCATTTGATCCGGTGTGCAACTGGTGCATCCGTTGATTCTTTTTCTCGTCATTTTGTATCTATGTCATATATTTCCTCTCAATGCTAGTTGTGAATCTATATCATGTCCCTCGTACAGCATGTTTCTGCCATTGATGGTGTCGATCGCGAGCCTGAGCCCGACGACGACACGACCGATGCTACGGCAGTCTCGGCCAATTTGGATGGACTCGCTCCCATCCGACGGAAGATTAGCTACGATGTGTTCCCTCCACCTGCTCCGGAGATCGATGATAAGCACGCGACCGCGGCGTACAAGGTGTCGGACATAAGGCGTTTGGGTTAGTTACCGGAACTGCGGTTTCCATGCATTGGTGTGCGGAATTGAACATTGCTGATTTCTCCAGCCCAGGTAATTGTCACTGTCCTTGCTTGCTGGTTTGCCTCCGGCATTGTGTTTGGTTTTGCGGCGTTGAAGCCCGTCCTGGTCGAAGAGGGGGTCTATCGTAACCTGTGTACCGCCGAGGAATTGCAACGCGACGTGGAGCTTTGCTATAAACAAGATTTGAAGTGTGTTTTCTTGGACTGGATTCTATTTCCATGGTGCTAGAATCTAACAATAATCAGGTTGAATCTGTTTTTCACGGTCGGATCGATCACGGCCAACATGTCGGCTCTTCCGGTCGGAACCATCTTGGACCGTTACGGCTCGCGCGTTTGTGGCTTTGCAGGCTGCTTCGCATTAACCATGGGCTGTCTCTTTATGGCTGCCTCCTTTTCATGGCCGGAATTCGATGGCTACATACTCGGGAATCTCTTTCTTGCTCTCGGCGGGACCTTCATCTTTGTCCCCTCATTCCAGATCGCCAACGCCTTTCCGCGGTATACCGGAACCATCGTCGCTCTGGTCACCGGTGCGTTCGATGCCTCTGCGGCGATTTACCTATTCTACCACCTCATCTACGAAGTCGATCGTCAGAAGTTCAGCCCGAAAAGGTTTTTCCTGACCTACCTGGTCGTCCCCGCGATGATCCTCGTCTCGCTGCTCACCATCATGCCGGCCCATGATTACCAGAGCTCCCGTTTGCTGCAGTCCAAGATCGAGAAGGCAGCGGACGCAACGCGGGATGTACACGAGTCGGACGAAGACATCGAGAGTGACTCCGAGCTTCGGCGCATTCGACGGGAGCGCGCAGCCCGCCGACGCGACAAGATCGACAAGATCAACGAGGTGCTGGGCGATGAAGACGAGCGCAGACAGCGTGAGCTGGACGAGGAGGACCGTCACAACGTCAGCACCGTCTGGGGAGTTCTCCATGGGCAGCCGGCCCACAAGCAGATGGCCACGCCGTGGTTTATCTTGATTACGCTGATGACGGTCCTGCAAATGCTGCGGATGAATTATTTTATCGCCACCATTCGGTCGCAGTATGAGTACATGCTGCATTCGGAGCTGCAGGCCGAGTGGATCAACCGCTTCTTTGATATTGCCTTGCCTGTCGGCGGTGTCATCTCGACTCCTTTTATCGGATTGATTCTCGATCATTTCAGCGTCCCGGCCACACTTCTCGTCATCGTTGTATGCACCACGGCGATTGGCGTTCTGAATTCTGTGCCAGCGCTATGGACCGGCTATGTGACCATTGCACTGTTTGTGCTTCTCCGACCGCTATATTACTCGGCTATGTCGTAAGTATCTGCGCCTTGACATAAAGTCCTGCTACTAGATTTCTTGCTAACGACTTTCGCAGCGACTACACTACCAAAGTATTTGGGTTTGCCACGTTCGGCCGCGTTTACGGCACGATCATCTGCCTGTCCGGTCTGGTGAACTTCTCCCAGTACGGACTGGACTCGCTCACTCACGGGCCGCTCAAGGGTAACCCCATCCCAATCAATATATTCTTTGCATGCGCGGGATTTGTGATCGGCACGGCACTGGTGGGATACGTGTATGTTGCCGGACGACGCTTGAGCGAGAAACAACTGGAAGACGCCGAGGACGAGGAACGGGAGCGCTTGATCCGGGAAGAAGACGAAGACGAAGACGAAGCGGAAAACGGAGTTTAATGTCCACGATCATCCCTGCTGTCAATATCAATAGGAATAGATAGAGGTCGCGCTATTCTTACTAGGGGATAACGTAACGAGGTAATTCTCATGATTCATGAAGTCATCCTGCCAGGAGTTGTGATTTTTAGTCCACCAACATGGTCAACCCCTCGCGTAGAGCATAGGATCCCACCGTAGTTCCGAGGCAGATAGTTCCTAGGAATGTTCTATGGTCCATGGTCCACGGTAGGTTTGAAACCTTCGCTCAGACAGCCAGATGGACTTTCTTTGTTTGCATCGGGTGGGGAAAACCTACTGTTCGGCGTCTCCGTCTACTATAGACTTCTTACCTATATACTACCTACCCATTTATCAGCGCCACCAGAACCAGCAAGCCACACCACATTACACAGGAGCTACCAACCACCGAGAATTATGAACCCAAGGTAGTTTAAGACACGGACATACCCCGAAAGACTCTACCCCAGAAGTAGAAGAACACCGGAAACGCCAGCACCAACAACAGTAAATAATAATATTAAAAAAATAAAAAAAGTCCGAGTCAACACCCCAAAGATTAAGCTTTCCACGAGAACCCGACTGACGAGATGATGTCTTCTCCAGCTGCTTGCCGGACAAGAACATCATTGATTACCGATCCATAGCCAGATAGTCACACACCAGGTCGTCTGCGCTAGGCGAAGAAGGGAAAGAGAGCCGTTACGATCGGCTTGCAAAAGGGATGATGGAGGGACGGGAAGGCGGGGATAGTGGATGGGGTGTCGATCTATTTTGGAATTTGTTTTTTTTTTTTTTTTTTTTTTGCGGGAGAAGAAATTGGCTTGTATTTCTTTCCTTCTTTTCTCTTCCACTGGGTTAATTCAAGTGTCCGCCACTTGTTCGACACTCGTCTCTCTGAGGAGGATCGACCCCCCGCGCAAGGAAAGAGCACCGACCAGCCCGGGTTCCATAATCGATACCCAATCTGCTAAGCGAGCAGACAGAGAGCATCGGATGCATCGTGCTCTCGAAAACAGATAAAGACCAAGAAAGCTAGTCGGCCAAAAGCTAGGTACCGACCTCTCGGGACTTGGGAGCCCCCCAGTAAGAAGGGCAAGACAGGGAAACCATCCGAGGCTCAATTGCAAAAAACAGTAGGGATTGAGGATGCTGGGAGAATCTGCCGAAAGGGACACGAACAGCCAAGGAAAATAAGAGTGAATACGCGCATTGGCACGGGGAAAGACGGGCGTGAGTGACTCCCAGTGCACGTCTGTGGAACGGTGGCGAGTTGATCAGTTGGTCAGGCCGGGACGGGGCGGGTTCTGGAGAGGTAGCGTGATATACTCAGTTTGTGTGTGGTTGACTCATTCACTAATAATAATGGGAAGTAGAAAGACTGGCTCCGAGTTTCGAGTGACCACCTTCCGAGACGAGGAAACCTAGACGAAGGAAAAGAGGGACCGACCACGAGACAACGGAACACGCCATGGCTAGAGACAGGATTCCATGCACTGGTTCCGGCCGGAGGAAACCAAGCCAGACAATCTCGAGCAGGCGAATGGGCGACAGTCGCCAAGCTGCCAAGGAGGATGTCTTGATGTCAGTATCACTAAATACGTAGTAACTATCTTCCCCGCATCCTTCGCCTTCCCCACAATAAACCGAGCTGGCCCCCAAAAGCTGGGGAAGGATTGCCCCCCCGTAGTCCAGTGAAGGACCCCCATTTCTTTGTTACGCTCCCCAGGCCGAGGTACATTCCTGAATTCCAATCGGCTATTGCAAAGTCTAGGCTGGTCGGCACTTTCCGTGGTCTGAGAGCGAATCATTCGCAAATTAACCCGTCCGTTGAACATGGAGGGGTTGGTTACCTGGCTTGGTTTCGAGATGCCGTTTCGTTGCTGGCCCTCATGTGCCACCCTGCTACCGCGCCCTGTTGTCCACCACGTCCTGCAAGAAATACATATATCGCCGACCCTGCACATCGCCGATCTCGTTCGTCTTCTACCTGTTTCTTTCTATTAACCAATTCTTCTCTGCACACCCGTTGCGTCGTCCCCAACATTCCCAGCCATGTCGCGCTCGAATAGCGAGAAGGCGGTTCCCAGCATCGACAAGATCGAGGACGTGAACCAGCCTGCCCTGAACGATGTCGACTACGATGAAGAGTACTCCTACGCCGAGCAGCGCAAGATCATTCATCGCATTGACCGTCGTCTGGTCACGATGACCGGTCTGGCATACTGCGTGTCGCTGATGGACAGGACCAATCTCAGTATGGCTGCGGTGGCCGGGTAGGTCTTGCGTCGACGGTGGTGGTCGACGAATTCAGATGCTAATTGGGGAATAGAATGACCAAAGATTTGGAGCTGTATATTGGCCAACGCTACGTGAGTCCCCTGGCCCCAAGTCAGAGGAGCTTTCAATTAATCTCGAACATACAGTCCATTATCGTGCTCATCTTCTTCGTGCCCTATGTCATCTTCCAGCCCCCAATGACCGTAATCACTCGTAAGATGGGTCCGACTTTCTTCCTAGGAGCTATCGTGGTATCTTGGGGCGCGATCCTGGTGGTAAGTGGTCTTGTTGCGGTTTATTGTGCACGCCCTGACAAATATCTCTAGGGAATGGGTTTCACGAAGAATTGGGAGCAGATGGTCGGATGTCGTGTGCTACTCGGTCTACTGGAAGCAGGTCCGTACAATTTGTCTGGCGTGCTACCGACCACAAGCTCATGCTTCTAGGTTATTTCCCCGGCTGCGTGTATCTCCTGTCTAGTTGGTACACTCGATGTAAGCTCTCTGCAACACCCGCTCTCTGTCCTACATCTGCTGACGGTCCCAGTCGACGTGCAAAAGCGATTCTCGGTCTTCTATCTCATCGGCTGCGTTGCATCCGCCTTTGCCGGTATTCTCGCGTTCGGCTTGATGCAGATGCAGGGGCTTCAAGGCCTTGAGGGCTGGCGATGGATTTTCATCATGGAGGGAGTGGTATGTCACAGCGGGCACTGCGGGAGTCAAAATACTAAGTCTGCCAGATCACCGGAATCATCGGTATTCTGACCCTGATTTTCCTGGTCGATTTCCCCGACAGGGCCCACAAATCCTGGCGCTTCCTCACCGAGAAGGAGAGCTCGTTTATCGTGAGACGTATCAACCGGGACCGTTCCGATGCAGACGCGGAGCCGTTTAATCTCAAGCGCTTCCTCACTCCTGCCTTGGACATGAAGATCTGGGGATTCGCCATGATTTTCTTGTAGGCCTCCATCCAATTGTCATCTCCTAAGTATATCTCTCACTAACGCCGCCAACCACTCCAGCTGCTCCACCACCGTCACCTACGCCATCGCCTACTTCCTCCCCATCATCCTCCAACAAGGCATGGGCTACGACGTCGGCGCGGCCCAGTGCCTCGTCGCCCCTCCCTTCGCCCTCGCCGGACTAGTCATGTACGCCACCGCGTGGGTCGGCGATCGGTACCGCGTGCGCGGGGCCATCGTGGTCTTCAACGCCTGCCTCTGCATCATCGGCCTCCCTATCATGGGCTTCGCCAAGGGCAACGCAGCCCGGTACGTAGGCGTATTCTTCAGCGTCGCGGGCTCCAACTCCAACGTCCCCGCCGTGATGGCGTACCAGGCCAACAACGTGCGTGGACAGTGGACTCGCGCCCTGTCCAGCGCCACGCTGGTTGGATTCGGCGGCATCGGCGGCATCGTGAGTAGTTTGGTTTTCCGGACCGAGGACGCGCCGAATTATCGGCCGGGTATGTGGACGACTATTGCGTGAGTTCTCCCCCTGGGTGTATATGTTGAAGAAGAAAAAAAAAAAAAAGTAGGGGGAAGGCTAATCAGATATAGGTGCAATCTGTTGATTTTGGTGATTGTTGGTCTGATGAGTTTGTGGTTCCGTCATTCGAATAAGCAGGCTGATCAGGGGAAGAGGGTTATTGAGCAGGATCCAAACTTCCGGTATACCTTGTAAGCTTATGATGATGATGATTGAACGATGGAGGTTGCATTACATGGATCTGGATGAGATCATTCAGGTAATCAATTAGTTAATTGAATAGCAACCATATCCAATGATCTACATGCCAACCAAACCCTCCTAACAAATCCAATAACCCCAAGCGCCTATCGATCTGTCTATCTATCCATGACCCTTCCATCTGCTCAGATGAAGAACGTTTCATGAATATAGAAGCTGGAGAGGGGTCTACACTGAGCGGGCAACCGAGAATTACATGCACCTAGGGTGGGTCGGGAAACCCCCAACAAATACCTCTCACCAATACTCATAAAACCAACGGTGCTGAAGCGCTTCTCTTGCCGTGATCCGTTTTGTCGGGTCCAGACTTGTCATCTTACCCACTATATCCCGGAGGTCCGGCTCAACGTAATCCCAATGCCGGAAAGGTTGCCTCAGATCCCCTGTCGCGAAACTATTGGCGAGAGATTCCAAGCGCTCGTGAAACGGGTTGTCTTTTCCAATATGCCGAAGTAGCCCATCAAGACCATCTTCATCAGCAAAGTACGATATATGTCTGCGGAGAATATAGCGCCAGCAGTTTGGCGCGTTTAGTTGGCGATCATTGACACGAAAGACCATCTCACGAACCATGACATAAATCATCTTCCTAAGGCATTAGCGAGATATCAGACTGACATTATTGCACTCCATACCGTGATTGCGAAAGAGAAAACATCCGAGGCTTGGTTTTGACGGGATCGGCACCAGCTTTCAGGGCTCCTCCAGATAGCATTGCCACAGAGGGGGCCTCTAAGCCATTTCCCAGCAGGTACAATGACCGTATCCTCTAAGTCTGAGATCTGGACTGTTTTCACCGTTTCTTGACCCTCGGGACTTTCTTCGTAGTTGACGAGAATATTGTTGGGTTTGATATCTATCAAAGGTTAGTAACGGATGACGGGCTTAGTTATAGATCACTAAAAACTTCCCATTATGGAGGATCTCTTTATCGTGCATATACGCCAGACCACGTAAAGCGCTTCGTAGAATATTACGCCGCGTACTCTTGGACAAGGTCTTTTGACTTAAACGAAGCAAGTCTCCATCTAAGAATGGGTAGACGAACAAATCGAGGTCTTGGATAATATCGACTACCGCCCGCACATTAGGACAGGTGGATAGTCGCTTTTGCAAGTTGAGCTGATATTTAAATTCTCCCTAGATCATGTTCTTCAGAACATAGTTTTTCCCCTTAGCCCTTCCCGCCACCGTGTTAGTGAGCGAACTGTTCTCCTCGTATGAGGTGCAAATTCAACTTACTTGGCACGATACACACATAATGGAGGTTGTCGCCGATCGGCCAGAGTTTCTTCTATCTGATACCTGCAGCCCGAATCACTCGTGAGCAGTGTACCCAGAGCAATGGGCTCTGTACGGCACAGCGTCGCAGTGGACATTCTGCATCTCCGAGGGGCTTGTCGTCCAAACTGACGGACGAGGAAACTCGGTGGTTTTGTTCTGCAAAAAAAGGCTAGATTCATTGGAAGGGATCTAAGAGAAAGTAGAGGGCGATGATCTCAACGTTGTGGTGGTCGATTGTTGTTATGCGCCAGGCGGGTACGGAGTACTGAGAAACGCAAGGGACTGCAAATTGAGCTCGGAATCAGGTGACTCTCGTCGTCTTATCAGATCCAGTCCAGTGCCAGAGCGAGGCTTTTGGATACCTGTATAGTAAGCAGGAAGCCCTTTGGGTTCGTTCAGCGGACGTTCCGGATGAGAAAGAAAAGCAAAGTGGAGGCCTTGGTGACCGTAAATACCACAAATGCGAGAAATATCATTCTTATGCCTCCCGATGTGCCTCATCTCAAAGAGTACATCTAAAAGTAAATAACAACTATAAATGACACCCCCAGATCAATGCACATACCTAAACCTCACCACCCCATCAACCAACCCACCACCATCCCTCTCCCCGCCCCCCTCTCTCTCCACCCTCTCAATCCGCGCATTCTCCTTCTTCAGATGTAATTTTATCGCCATCGCCGTACACGCACATACTAAACACGCCCCGCTCATAACTCCTCCACCAGCATAATATCTCGGTTTCTGAGAATCCGGAAACATATACGAAGTGTAGAAATGCGCGACACCAGCGCCCATGAGGTTCACGATGGCGAAAGCTGCGGCGCGTTTGCTTTTCGGTCGCGGCAGCGTGGAGCTGAGCCATGAGACGACGAGGTTGTAGGGGCTGTAGGAGCCGGCGGTCATGAGGAACATGCTGAAGTAGCGGGCGCCGAGGGAGGGTGTGAACATTGCCTTTTTCATTAGTTTGGCGTCGGCTATTGTATGATGTCTTTTGTCATGGACTTGTGGGAAAGGAATGCGAGAGGGGCGAGGAGAAGAAGAAGAAGAAGAAGAAGAAGA